>OZ017776.1:12180681-12351230 GCA_963969385.1 Philonicus albiceps | reverse complement strand
CCTTTTATTTTTTGAGTAATTACATTCTAGCACCGATAGGATCCTGTCAATGATGCCAGGAGTGGTTTGTGTTTTACAGGACTCTGTTTTCATGAATGGATCACGATACACTTCCCATGCGAATGACTAGCCCAAAAAAAAAGAGCCCAGCAATGGAATGGTTCAGTTTATGGTCGTGTGCTTGCTCTTCCCGGAGTCCTGCTCCGGTTATGTCCCGAGGCGGGATGAGTTCCTCAGTAATGAAAAATTGCTTTATGGCAAACAATGGGACAGTTTCAACGCCGGGTACCGATGCAAACCACCACCAAAATATACATCTTTTCGGTTAGGGTGCGGTTAACATTGACAAGCGCCCTAATTTATTGCCCCCCAAAAGTTTTTATAGCCGTTTTCTCTGTTTGCCTTTTATGATTTTTTGATTTGATTACGACCACAAAAATGTGTATATTCGAGAAAAATTGGGTTCATTTGGGGGTTTTTACAATGTCCATGTCATTTTTCCGCTGGAATTCGTTCTGATCAGATTCGTATTTGAACCAAAAATAGAACTAGATTTAAAGATATTTTTTATATTATACATTTCTTTTTTACAAGACGAGACTCATATTTCGTTCTATAAAATCGTAAAAAGGATATTTATTTAGGAAAATTTTTAAGCAATTTGTAATACATAAACATTTTATTGAAATACCACATATCAAAAATCCGCAAGAGCACAGAACTCTGCCGGTAAATAACGCGACTAAAGAATTAACATCAGGAAATCCTTAGAATATATCAGGACCTGTTAAGGAGTTTGTAGGGCCACTAAACCTATCCCTTTTCAGGAACAAATCACAACCAGAGTATGATATCCTAATTAAAAACCATTAGGGTTTTTCTACTTGTTTCCGAGTATGTACCAAAATAGGATATCCCGACCATTACAAATACTAAGAAGCATCAGGATGGCTTTGTGAGAACAGAAAATAAAGGAGGTCCTACTCATTATTAAAAACTGAATTAAGCTTTTGTATATAAACACTAATTTTCAACAAATTATTTTTTAGTTTTAGTTCTATAGTTGTGAAACAGCTACAAAAAAAAAGTTTTTTTAATTTCTTGTCTTGGAATTTCAATTGATGTGAACAGTTTTTTATAAATTTAAATAAAGCTATTTAATGTTTAATATAGGACACCCTATTATTTGATTTATCCTTAAAAAGAAACAGAACTTGTAAAATTTTTCCTAGTTTTATAGTTATGAAACAAAGGGTATTACATACTTGTGGCTGCTCATCGGATCAAATACGCAATTTTGCTTGTTTAATCAGAAATATGCTTCGAATGCACGAATGTTAATAATAAAATTCAATAATTTGTAACCGTTGTTCGGGCATAAGTTTTTCCATGATGAAATGGCAATGCAAACTGAACAACTTTGACTTTCACACATGCCACGAATCACGCATGAGCTGTTAAAAACAGAGCGCTAAAAAATCAAACTGCAAAAAAATCACCCTTTATATGTTAAATATAGTTAGGTAGGAAGTTTATTGGACTTATTCCAAATTCACAATTAATAACAAATTTCGATCATCACACTCTAAATCTCAGACTATTAAAAACGCTTAAAGTGTTTTTATTTAAAAAAATAAATTCCATAAGTATGCATGGTTGTAATTAAAAAGTTACTAAAATTCGTTGAACTATAATTTGTGAAATAATAATATAAAAATGTAAGGATAGGATAGTTGTATATGAGAAAAGAAGATATAAAATTAATCTTAGATTGCAAAAATTGCAGCTGATGAACTTTTTAAAACCCTTGTTTCATCAAGTAGAATAAATCCCTTCCAAATTAATAAGAATTTCTGTGGCATCACATACGGTTTTAATTCTAGCGAATTAAAAATTAATTAACTAACAATTAACAATTAATTAACAATTAACACAACAGATTCAACGTAAATAAGAACTATTAATATTTTACTTATTTAGTAAACAAAAGAAATGATTGCGGATCTCGTTTATTAATCTTGATTAAGTTTTATTTAATTTCTATAAAAATGTATCAAATTCTTTACTATACCATAGTCTTTATTTTCAGATTTTGTCGATATTAGAAAATAAGCATTAAATCAATAAAATATGAGCTTGACGCAATACCAATTCCAAATTTAATTGATTTTACTCCAAATTCGATTGGCATTTCTTTCCATGTAATTTTAGGAAGATCATTTATATTTTGATATTTTCATTCTTTCTGGTAATGATTTCAGAAATGGTAATAAAAAGTTTTATCACTTATTTGTTATTTGTAATTCAGACTATTTATATTATGTAATCAAGATATTGTAGTTTGATAAATACTCATAAATTAAGTTCATTTTCTCAAGTTATTTTTTAATTATTTGCAATCTTAATTGCCAATTGTCGATAAGGACCTAATCAAATTGCACCAGTAGGTCTGTTGCCGGTTTTGTTACAGTGAGACCATAAACGAATTTAGAATATGAGGTCTTAGTCCAAGGACAAGTTCAGATAGAGCACATTTCTGAGATTCCTGTATAGGTATATAAATATTTTTTTTTAAAAAGTATTACTCCCTACTCCTCTGATGAAAAAGAGCACAAGAAAACAAATTTTAGCGATAAAACGACTGAAAACAATTTACCCACTTCTTGGGATTGTAAATCATGCGTTATCGCCTCTATTGGTTTTATGACATCGCATACTCCTAAAAAGGTTTTTCCGTGAATAGCACCACTCAGGCAGTCAGCGAACCAATAATTTTGAAACCACAACTCTTCTGAAATTATCGCACCTTTTGAAACCTTCTACCAATTTTTGTTATATATAAAAAATAAAAAGAAAAATGAAAAAAACCTGGTAAAATAGTACACGTGAAAATTGTGATGCGTGCATGCGTGAGGAAAGGAAAATGAATTTTTTGATAACCAAATTGTGCTCCGATGCGTAAATTGATGGAGGTAATATGAAATGTGAAATAATCGCAGAAATCAATTGGACTTTTAATCGGAAGCGCAATAAATTCAAAGAGTTCGGTCAGAACTGAAATTGTCGATACGAGGCATAATTCTAGCAAACTGGTTATCAGGTGGCACGGGCGATAATGGGAGCGATCCATAAATTTTCTGATTATTGGAACTAATTAATATTGCGAACTGTATAAATCACGGGTCAAATTAATATTTGTTTAGGAGCTTCCAGACAGCCGTAATCCTTGCATTAGGAGTTATTACGAATTTGGCTCCGACAGCAGCAGGACGGGTGAATGGGTGGATCTATGCGGCTTACTGTGAGATAGATAAATTTATTTGAGGAAATATTTTGGTCCGAAGCAGCGAGTTTTCCTCGCTCGCCTCGGTTATTTTGCGTGGAAATGAGCACATAAAGCTTGTTTCGATTAAGGCAATCTTGACGAGTTGCGCGTTTCTTATCCTTCGTATTTTTCTGCACAATGCCCTTTTTATAAATATTATTCTTAACTATCTACCTACATCTTAAGAATTTAGTTTGGTCTTATAAAACTCTTAATGTTTGGGAGTTTGCTTAGGTAGGATCAGGTTAAAAGTAAAATAAATGTAATTCTTCTCTGTTATGAACTGTTATGCCCGCACTAGTTCATATCTATGTGTAGTAAACAGTAGTGGATTTACCAGGAAGCAAAGGAAGCAATTGCTTGGGGCCCCGCTTGGACAGGGGCCCCAAAAATTGAAAAATGTTGAAAATACATTCGGAAATTACAAAAAAAAAAAATAAATAAAAAATGCAAAA
Organism: Philonicus albiceps; assembly: GCA_963969385.1. Taxonomy (NCBI): domain Eukaryota; kingdom Metazoa; phylum Arthropoda; class Insecta; order Diptera; family Asilidae; genus Philonicus; species Philonicus albiceps. Next base: position 12,347,450 of record OZ017776.1, on the reverse strand, counting down.
TGAAAAAATCCATGTAAACAATATCGATTATTCATTATCCTCAAACGAATTTAAATTAATTCAAAACTGTATTTCGCGCGTATAGTTGGCGCTTCGGTCGCTCGTATTTCGTGTCTTTCGTTACTTTTTATCGATAAAGACAAGCTTCAAAAACTTGACTTTGATGATGTCATTCATCAATTTGCGACTGCGAAAAGTAGGAAAAAGTTGTAATTTAGTTCGTAAATTATAAGTAAACTGTATAATATATTGATTTTGCAAAATTAACTGGTTATTTATTATTTTAAAATATTGGGGAGGGGGTTAATCTTAGAATGAGGGCCCCGAAAACCTGAGGTTGCTTGGGGCCCCGTCTTAGCTAAATCCGGCACTGGTAGTAAATAGCAATAACGATTTACAATTATAAGTAAACTAGCTATTAGAAATTATCACAAATCAAACGAAATCACAGTCACGAAAAGTTGGCTAACTAAAAGAATGAAGAAGAAAATACAATGAAACTAGTGAAGATTACTTACGTGCAATTTGATATTATTATTAACTTTTTAAAAACGTTTTTCTGAATCTTTCATTTATATTTTAGACTGGGCAATAATAAAATACATGGGACATTACTTACTTTTGAGAGTAATAAATACATAACTTCTGTAGAATCCTTTTAAATATGATAGTTAAAAGCTAGTTTTATTATATTTGGAAATAATCGTGTGCAAAGAATAGTTCAAAAATCCTGAAAACATGTGAATTATTCATTTCAAAAACCACATAAGTCAAGTATTTTCCAAACATGTATTTTTATAGCGAACGTTTTTTTTGAAAAGTAGACCCATAATCTGGGTAAAACGTATGAAAGTCAGTACATTGCTTCCTCTTTAAACAATACCGCGTAGTAATCGTTCATGAATTTCGGATTCGTTAAAAATTCAATTTACAGTCGGCTAGACAAATGTTGAAAATAATCCAAATAAGAATGATGGAGAATATGAATTCGTACCATAATGAATGATGAATAAAACATGAAAATGTTAATGATTAAATGTTATCTTCATTAATTTTGATTAAACTGACTGCTTTGTTCAAAATAAATACCACCTAATCTTGTTTCTTACTAAAACAACATAAGTCAAGAACAGTTTTCTGTTTCTTTTTAAATTATTATTTATAAATTATAAAAACTATTCGATATTTACAAATTTTTAAGTCAAGACACTAAATTCAGTCCAAAAAATTCCTTGAAAATTCACTTATTGAAAATAACACAGTTTTTATTGATTTATATAACATGTGATTTTTGAAATAACCGATTCAATTGATGCCCTAGTTGCATGATTAACCTGAAGGTAATAATTGTAGTAAACTTATTGATATAATTAGAAATCATTCATCATAAAGAAATAATAGTTAAGAAACTGATGACATTAATTTTTAAATGATTTTTGAATTGAATTGAGTAAAATAAACGGTATAAGGAATTTATACCATTAAATATTTAATGAGAGCTTGTGAAAGATGTTACTTGTTTTAACATAAATAATGATTTAGTAAAATAGTTTAAACTCAAAATAAAACTAAAAATTAATAAATAAACTAAAAAAAAGCAAGTCGCAGATGGTTTCCCTGCTGCGTTTAGGAATATTTGGTATTTTTTTTTAAATTATGATGATACATAAAAAATTAGATTATAAATCCGTGAGGCAGATTGAGTTCATTATTTAAATTACTTTATAAAAAGCAGGAAAAGTCATTTATGCGACTCAAATAGAACTGCATTGGAAATATATCAAATAATTTCATTGTGTGTGCCTTTAAGCCTATTGTTTTATTAACTATAAAAATACATAGAAATAGGAAAGGCATACAATTTCAATGGTTATTAAATTTAAGATAATAATTTCTTTTTATTTTTCATTATCTCTCTTATTTTATACCTATTTGATTTGTCTAAACTATTCAAATTCTACACGCGAAGGAAATCGAGGCACAGCTGGTTAAAAGAAAATAGGAAGTGTACATATTTATTGTTTATTTAAATATTTGTTTCTAGAATTGTAGCGTTAATAGGTTACGTGCAGTAAGATACGTTAAAAAAATAGACAATTCTAAGAATGTTTGTTGAACTGTTTCAATTCTTTATTGTTTATACATCTTACGATTATTACGCTGGAGAACAAAAAAATACATTTTACTACGGCATACATTTTGAAATTGGTTTTGATAAATACTTATATTAGACATACACAAGATGTATTTATTTTGTTTGGATTGACTCTGGTTCTTGGGATAAAGGACATTTAAAAAATCACTTGAAAAAATGTTAATCTACCTCCATAAGTTGTATTAATTTGAGTATGCCCATGCACATTTTGTTATCTATTGACGTAGTTAATAGTAACAGTCTTGCTAATCAGATAATAGAGATAAGGGTTATCAGTTGGTATCCTATTTTGAGTCGAATTTCCTTTTTCCCTTGAAAAATATGAGTTCGTCGCGTAAGTCTTTGTAATATTTGTTTTTTCTTATTTGTGTCAGCAGCATATGCTTTTAGTTTTTATATCATAATTATATAGCCGCTCATAAAAATATATGTTTTAATATGTATTGAATTTGTTATTTAATATTTTTCAGTCAAATTGAATCAACTATAGTTAATAGTCTTTATCTCATAAACTAGAGTCAATTTGACAAATCTGATATTTTTCTCGTATTCAGCATCCAGAACTTATACAAATTTTCTTTTATGTACCATGCTGCATAATGACTGTGCCCCAGTGAATTATAGGATATTTGTCAAACTATTTATCGGGTCGATTTTAAATTTTAATTGAATCTTTCTGAAATATTGTACTATAGTTAGAAAATGCAAAAAGATCGATTTTGTGAAAACCTTGACTGCAAGCAGCCCTTTAATCAGAAATCTTTATGTCTGCCTTTATCATACTACTGTAGAAATTATTATTATAAAATTTATAATTATTATTATAAAATATGCACCAATCTGGACATCTGCATTCCGTAAATTATTATCTGTATTGCGGCCGTTAATATATAATGGCAAACATGATTATATCATTTAAATGAGTTTATATTTTATATATCTTAGCTCATATCTAAACTTTTCCTAATTCATATAGTTATGACATTTCTATCAATTACGATGAACTTATATACTGAATTTACCCCAAACTCTTTGGGTGAAAAGTATAGGCCGGAAAGTTGCTGGAAATTAGCCTAAAGTTCATTTGAGGCCAAATGGATAGTTTGAAGACCGATAGAACGTTGATAAATTTTTCAGTTTAGGGACTTAGTAAACATTCAAGCGTATTTGGTGTATATCGGCGTATATTCGTTATGATTGGGTTCATTATTTTGACTAATTTTCAAAGCATTCTCAACCCTATCATTTAACATATAAGCCTAATAAATAACACCGAAGTTCTTTCATTTTTCGGCCTTTTATCCTCATCCGGGTCAATACCTATAATATTTTCTTCGTCTTATGGTGCAATTAAGTGTTGTATTTTGTTGTGGGAATATATCGAAATAAATATTATGAAATTAACTTTGAACAGTGCGAACGAAACAATTACGTTTTTATTTAGGTATAATGATTCAGAGTTATCATAAATACCCTTGAAAATTAAATACATATATAAATTTAGATATTTTTTTACTTTTCAATAACTCGTCAATCTTTTTCATATCTACACTGAGAGAAAACTCATATTTATAATAAAAAGAAATAATGTTAATTATATAAAAACCTCTTTAGAAATCCATTACCAAAATACTATAAAATAAAAATAAAAAAAATGTAGAAACAAAGGCAGATCTTAAAGATTTTATTATCAAAGCTGAATGATTTTTTATGGCAAAATAATTAAAATTACAAAAAGTCGATAACAGATTCTAGCAGATATTAGAAATAGCTATATACATAGACAGGCTAATAGGTATCACAGTTTTGTAATGTGTACTATGTATGTACAGAATATCCCCGAATAACTATAGTGTATAATTTTATATGCCATAAATTATCACAGTGGTCATCCAATCGATAGTATGGATCATAAAATTGTAATATTAATCTATGTTGCGTCATAATTTTAATTTTTAAGTAAAACTCTATATTTCTAATGTTACAATTTAATTTTTAAAGACACATGTTAAAATCTAAGTCACTAACTAGCATAAATTGGTTTTCAAACTATCAAAAATTGTCAACACACATCAGTCTTATTCTAGGTCACTGCTAGAGATCTTCGTTTTAACTCGATATAAATTTGTTCATACCACTCTATGATTTTACATCTGATATTGTAAAAGTACATAGAAAATTGTAATATCATAAATCTAAATAGAGATATATTATATCCATATTAAATATATAATGAAACTTGTAATATTAAATTAGAGTTTTCAATTGAAGATGTCGTAATGATAATTTAAAATGTAAATCTTATATGTAAATTAACATTGATTTCGTATGATTTCACAATGCCATTTTTCTCTGACTGTGCAAGTGTTTTTGATATAAACCTTTTTAAGGTCTAGTTAGACTAAAATTAGTATAAGTAGGGTGATGTCTAGTGCATGTCTTATTTTTCGCTCTTTAACTTTTTGAAAATATCTACACAACCTCTAGTTTTGAAGGAGCTTTCTTTTTAGCGTACAATTAAAAACTTTTCCAGCCCTTAAAGACCTTTTCAGCTTTCCCTCATATTTCGCGCAAAGTATTGAAATTGACATAATGATGGATTCGCCGCCGCAGGGGGGCCACCCAGTCCTAATAAGCGATGAGTCCGCCGTATCTTTTACATTGTGGACTGTCGTACTCTCGCACTTTCGCACTTTCGCATCCGATCATTATTTACGGCGTTCGCCTTATTCATTTTTTACTCGCAGCCTCCGCAGGACCACCATAAATCTAACGAGTCACCCTGAAAAAAAAAGTGACGAGTGACTGACTACTTCCATTCGAGGTCCTTCCGATCTGTCCGTGTTGTGAAAACACCGACTTGCACCCCTTGGCTATCAGGGCGCGAAAAAGTGAACGGCGGCATAAATTGATAAAAAAAAAAATGAGGAGATAAATAATAACAGCCGAAGGAGGCGTTTTGCAAAAATAAGCGATATATTTCGCATGATTAATGATTCTGACGGGGCTTACACGACTCCCGGGGATCAAAGGTTCGAAATCAATAAAACTTTTCGCGGGCCGTAGCGCACTGGAGAGAAAAAATGATTACAAGTCAGCAGGATGCTGTCGCGGCCCTCATGGAATTTCAGGCCTCCACTGAATAGGGGCAAAAGAAAGAGATGTGCTAGATGGCGCCGTCACTATAATGCGATTGCGAAGGGATGAACAATTAAAAAGTAATTTGTAGAAATAGTGGCAGATGAAAGACATGTCGCCTGCATTAATGTCCTTAGGGTGCAGCCCTTAGGCCTTTACATCTCTAAGATTCATTTTTATAATCCTTTATAATACACAAAAGAAAAATATTGCATTAGTACTTAGAATTATTAAAGCATTAATTAGATAACTCTCAACTGACCGTAAATCTAGACCTATGTTTTTATATTAAAATGAAACGTTCAGTCTGCTTTTTCGCGACACTTCGTCATAAGATTGTAAGAATTGAATTAAATAAAAGAAAAACATTTCCCACAAATCTTTGATCACGTGCTTAAAAATAACATGCTAATCAAAAGGACATATGCTTGCGGTAATTCTTGAATGTATATCAAAATAAATTCAAGTGTTTTCATTTTAAAGAGATTTTAAAATTTCATCCCCTTCCGTGGTAAAATACCAACCCTTCTGGAAAATAATTCTTTTATTGATTGATATGAAATCTGCGAAAACTATTCCACAAAGAAAAAAAAAATCTATTCAATTGAGTTTGGTACTTTCTTTTTTTAAATATTAATTTTATTTAGTGCTTCTCTTACTTTTTACAAATAATTTAACATAAATAGAGCTAAAGTTTTCCGATAGTTATTGGAAGTTGATTCCATAGGGGATACACTTTCATCGAAATTATTTGGGTAATGCACATTTCGTTTGTTAGTTTAATTGCATGGAATTATCTGGGTACGATTTTAAGCTGACTGGACGTTCGTTTGAATTAGGAAATTTCATTTTGCTATTAGTAATATATGAATTTATTTTATGACTATTATTAAGAGAAAATAAGGTATATTTTATTTGTTTAATTCGCTTAATACAAGATACAATAAAACTTAAAAATAAGACTAGAAATTAGCTACAATAAAGAGAAACAGGGCTATGCAAATGAACAAGAAAAGAAGGTACCGAAGTGAAGGGTAAGTGTAAGGGGGTTGAGCTATGGAAAGTTCTAACGCGGATTTAGTTTTAAGTGTGTGGTTAAATTAAGGTGTGTCAAGTTGCTGGTTTACGTGTTTTCTCAGAAAAATCGGATTTTGTGCTTTTTGCTCATATTCAGTTACAGTCAAAAAAATAGAATCAAAGCCAAGTGGCACTCCAAATAGATTAAATAATGAAACAAACGAATAAATTAAAATATCTGATATATGTAAGAAAAAAATGGTATAATATTTTACGTAGAAATTCCAAATGAATAATGAAATAAAACGTTATATTATACTCGGATGCTGAAATAAGTCCATTTTCATGCAATCAAAAAATTGTACCATTAGCCACTATGAGCGACAAATTAAAATTGAAGGAATTTCACGAAATCTCCACTATAGCCCAAAGGTCCTCTTTATTCTCTGGATGGATGGATGAGATATTCCTTTCTTTGCCATAGCCTATAGATTTCCAATTTAGGTTTTGGAGGGAATATGAGACCCTTAGCGTCTGCCTCTGCGATTTGTTAATTGTTATAGTAAAACAAACGTTGAAAGGGAACTGCATTCGCTTAAATTGCAACAGGAAATTATTGAGGATAAATGATATATGGTATGTGGTATAAGTATCGTTTCTACTGTACTATATACCGTGAGAGTTTCTGTCTCAATTAGATTTTTCTGAAATTTTGTTAGTTCAAACCTAGTTCCGTTGCATAATTTTGGAGGAATCAAGTTTTTGAGAAGCAATATTCGAACACTAACTTTAAGTGTGATTCGTTGGGGATACACACTACGATTGAGAGCAGGCAATCGAGAAATTCTTTCTTTTACTTTACGTATATTTATATTTGACTAACTTGCAGTGGTCATATTGTCATTAAAGACAACTTAAAATGATCATTAAATTCTTCAAATTAAAAAAACCTCATTTCGGTATCTTCAGTACATTTTGTATGATGCTTGCTTGCTTTGATAGAGAAACGAAACGAATTACGATTTTATTTATATAGGTAAATACATATAAAGAATTTCTTAATCAATAAGGTAGAATTCATATACATTTACAAATTACTTAGGAGATATATTAACCCTATATGGACCGATTTTTTGTCCGATTAGAAAAAAATTTATTTAACATAAAATCAACAAATATTGATCTATAAAATACAGATAAACATGATGATGATGAAGTCAGCAACTTAAACCATTCTATAATAGCAAGACACATATTGTGACTTTGAAGTAACAACGTCTTACAACGTTCGCACTATCTTCGATGTAGAACAGTTCGTTTACCTGTTTTTTTAATAAATTAATTTAAAACACAATAAAATATTGGAGCCTGTCGTTGAAAACGATTAAAAATGGAAGGGTGCTTACAAAAATCCTTTTTGGATACAAATTCCTAAAGTTTTCTTATAAATTCATTCAACTAAACTTTGATTTTAATTAATTTTTTCCCATATCACTTCAAAATAATTCGATTGGATTTTTCTAATCGAATTATTTTAGAACTTTGAACACAAAAATTAATTTAAGTCAAAGATTACTAAAATGAATTTATTAACAATTTAGGAACTTTATTAAGAATATTTTTATCAAAAAAGGGCTTTTGTAAGGACCTTTCGATTCGATTGGATTATTTTCAATGACAATAGGCACTTGTCTTTTCTAGGACAATAAAGAACAAAGTTTTAAGTTTACTGCATGTATGCACTTTTGGGTTTTAAAGATTTTTTTCTTTTGTATTAAATCATTAAAAAAATACAAGAGAATTGCCTTTTCTACTTAATTCCACCGTAACATTTTTTTTTAATAAAACTGTTAAGTATGGTAAAAAAAATGTGTTTTTTATAATTCTTAAATTTTATTTTGATACCTAAACAAGCAACACAAGCAACACGTATTTCAATAGAAAAACATTAAGGATATATAGTTTTAAAATATTAAATAATTGTAAAATGGACAATACCATAAGTCCATTTGAAAAGACACTTCTCATATATTTAAAGTTTAAAATTAAGTATAATATTTTGTTCTTCATTAACTCGGAAAAGACAATATTTTATTGTGTTTTACAAGTACAGTAGAACGCCGATTATCCGAATTAATTGCGACCGGGGTCGATTCGGATAATCGGACATAGACTGGTAATAAAGAAAAACGAAATGTCACACATAGAATAAACATGTAGTGTCTTGCCTCTAGCTTTCAACCATAACAGTTGAAATATATCTGGACTCCAGCGAGTTCCAACAAAACAAAAATTACATTACTACTTACAGTACTTGGTTTTCATTTTTTTATATTACGCTTAGGACCGATTCAGATAATTGGCGATTCGGTTAATCGGCGTTCGGATAATCGGCGTTCTACTGTATTCATTTAAAAAACGGATGGGTGAAATATTTTGCATTGCAGTAGTACACTAATAAAATTAAATTTATTACTATGAATGGTTTTGGAATTTTTATTTTTATATGATTTTGTATGCATATTTTAAATCTTTGATATATAAATCTAAAAAGTAAAGAGAATACTATCGTTATAACAAATACACTAAACTCTACCATTATAGTCCATTGCGATTTGAGATTAAAAATTCTTAGGAAATAGTAAAAATATTATTCACGAAATATTTTATGTTATTAAGGATAGGTACTGTCTACGTATATAATACGATTTTTCTTGTTTTATAAACATCGATAGAAGAATAACAAATGATAATTGTATAAGATGATGGTGGTTGACTTTTATCTGCAGCAACTTGCAAAATGATTTACTGTGTGATTTTTAAGATTAGAGGTAATATCCGCTTATCAATACCTAATATTATTGATTAATAAGCAGACATTGTATAATAATAAAGAGGGTTAAATAAAATGTAAAAAGTGTTACAACTACTCCTAGTCTACCCTTAGTAAATAGTGGATTTTGGGTTATTCCTCAATCATTATTATCTCTAATTACAGTGGGTGCTTTTGCCCGAAGGCTCGAAGCACTCGAAGCACCTGCGAAACAAACTAGCCGACTGGGTAATTTTTTTTTTTCAAATCACACACATCCCCTAGAAATGGCACCATCAGCAAACAAATAAAAAAAAAAAAGAAAAAGGGAACGTAAACAAAAAGTTCACCTTGAACTCGGAGGCCGGCTAAAAAATCCGCCGAAATCCTCGTTCGCCAGAAGAATTTATCAAATCGCCGTCAAAATGCCAAACGAAAATGCACTTGGCTGACCATGGTCACTTAACTTTGTTATCACCTCGCGGGGCCCTTCGCCGGCTAGAGTCACGGAGCCCGCGCCTCCCCAGCTCACCGCCGGCTGTTTACTTTACTCAAAAATTTTGCAGAGGGTCATGCGCCGTCCCAATCAGCGGAGCCCGAGACAAAGTTTGCACCCCCGCGTTGCGCCGGGCATCGTCTCTATAGCAACAGGAAAATGGAGTTAAGTGCCGTCTCATGCGCAGTCTTATGGAGTAGGACTCCGCCCTCATTTGTACCAGCGTCCGACGACGGCTCTCAGTCGGCTTATCAAAGAGCGAAGCTGAGCAGCGGGGGTGGAGTCTGCGGTATCTGACTGTGTGTGTGGGTTAGACGTACCACTACACCGAGTCTAGCTACATTTCTCGAATTTCTACTTTTCCTTGGGAAACTTTGCCTTCCGGTTCAATGGAAATTTTAACCTCCGGACGTGCTCGGAGCTCCCTTCTCGAGCGGATCGGCTGTACGGCCCAGAGACATTTTTTTTTTTTAATTAATTTAAATCGATCAAATTTTTTTTTGCATTTATTAATTAATTATACCGGGTGGGATGATTCTAGAGATTCACGTTTAGTTGGAGCTTCAAACTTGCTGGCATTGCGACTTCCAGCGAGTACTCGGTGGAGTTGTTTTATGCGAATCTTAAAGTAGAAAGGGGAACAGTTCATTTCTTTAATTTACCAAAATTCTATATATAATTTATGTTTATATCCAATTTTTATTATATACCAAGTAGGCAAACAAATATGAACATTATTGGAAGGTTCTGCGTTATAGGGCTGGGAAAATCGATTTTGTTTTAACATTACATTTCCCTTTTCATTTTCTATAAATAAATAAGCAAGAAATAACTTAAAAATTAGAAATTTTATCATATACGGAAAAATATCCCAAGTTTTGGCTGTTCTCGAAGCTATCTTTAATTGAGCTTTTGGAATTATCTCGATATTTTTACGTGAAACATTAATAAATAACTTATAACTTATTAAAGTTAATTTAAAGTAATTTTCTAAAACTTAAAAAATACGTAATTGGATGTTATTATTCAACGTATTACTTAATTTTATCAAAATTCATTTTCCTATATTATTAAGTTGCATTTGTTTATAATCGGAAGGCCGAAAATATATGAAATACGCTATTTTTACAAGAATCAAACTAAGTATTGTGTTTTAGTAGATTGCTCGATGTAATCGGTGCAGAAAGCTATTAGGAAGCGATTTTTAAAAACTGGTTATCTCCTGTTTGGTTCCTTTCTCCATTCGATGGGACCTACCTACCTAAAAACAATGATATTTTTATATTTTTTAAAATTCTGATATTATACCTACTAAGGTAAAAGGTATAGCTATAAAAATATGACAATTCTCGAGATTTGTGGTTGGTATTTTCGTAAACGTTGCAAGTTTTCCACTTAAACTCTACTTCAATACAGTGATGAGATATTTTCGGTTATTCAACTTTAAATTGTTCAATAAATTGCCATTCTAACTTTACTATAAACAACAGGTGACTGATTCAGAGTAATTTTTACGGTTTTACCAAAGTTATAATAAGAAATGTGGTTCATGTAAGATTATTTTTTACCAAATATTTAATTCTGTTCTTATAAAAAAATATATTGTAAATAAAGTTTTATATTGAGCCTAAAACTCTAGATTTAAACTAACAACAAACCACAAAAATGTGGTAAATCGACAATTTGGAAAAAAAAAGAAGTATAATCCGACAAATTTTTATACTACTAAAAAAAGGTACCCTAAATCACTTTGCACTGGATTCAATTGCGTGAGAAAGGGGCAATTTAATAGTGTTTTCAGTAAACTAAAAAGAAGGTAAACGGCCGAAAACCTCAAAAGTCGTCACGTTCCGACCTTTTCCTCAACTTGAAATCCTTCTTAAAGTCCGATATAATCCACCCTACCGCCAACGGGCAGTAGCGGTGGCGGCGGAGGTGTCGGCGGTGGTCGTGTTCCCTGGAAAATGCCTCAGAGAAAGTATCCTTTAAATCCGAAAAATGAAAAGAAAGCACAGTGGAGTCGTTACCTGCTAACCCATTAATTTGTCTATTGTCCATTCATTACGAAATCCTAAGCAGACACAAAATGGTCCAACGGAAAAGAAATAATAAAATAAAAAGGGAATATTCACTTGAAGGTGCTTTGGAGCATGGTTGTCTCCCTTCAGCCGGAACTCAATCAGACTAGATAAAATCGTCTTTCGCCAACTGTTTTAAGGCTGATGCTGGTGGAATCGCCTGATGGCTCCACTAAAACCTCCCCGCCAGTCCAGATATATCGCAAATTTTGTTTCATTAAATTTCAATCATTTCCCGACAGGGCTAGCTAGAGGGTATGAGACGGGGGAGGGGCTCAAAGAAAAGGCATCACAACGTCGACGATGACGACGACGACGACTGCGATGGTAGAACGAAAGTATAAAATAAAGCGGAGCGGAGCAGTTCAAAGCCGTCGACGTGTGTGCTTCATGTCAAATGGAACCATATCAAATCTCGTAGCTCGCCCCCCCCGGGCTCCACGGCCGTCTCCGGCCGCTTCATCCACTATCAGTGGGTTTCTGTTATCAGTGCTTTAGCCATCAGCAGCTGATAAGAGGACCCCTAATACAGAGTCAAAAGGCAGTTCTTAGTCGCTTATATACGCATTTGCTGCGCCCTGGGTGCGCCGTGGGGCGGGAAGGGGCGGGAAAAGCGGCACAACGTCAGAATGCTTGTCGGGTATCTCTTTCCTTCTAAAGCGTACAGAAAATCGGGAAAATATTGACTCCGACTTGAGGCAGTGAGAACACGGGCCAACCCCATTCCTATTTTCCGCACCCGGACTATTTACAAAATCCGGAACTCCGGTCCGGCGGTACCCTATCTCAGCGCTCTTTCTCTCTCTCTGGGTATGTACTGTCGTCCCCCGGGAGGACACAAAGTCCCAGGGAGTGTAACCCTCTCAACCGATCAGGGAGGTGGGCTTAGTGTGCAACTGTGTCTGTAAAACAGGGAAAAACAGGAGGTGCCCATGTGCGCTTTCTCCACTCCTCCCCCCAAAAATAGTGTACCTCTCTGACTGTGTGTTAGTGGGCCACTTGGCGCTTTCCCTAGCTAAGAGCTGTGTGGGCTGTGACTTCAGCTCGCGTTCCACATTTGCTCGAATTCTTGGGACGATCTTAGGCGACAGTAGTTGTCTACAATAAGCGAGCACTTTCAGGCGGATCGAACAAACTTGGCCCGGGGTCGCCTGAAGTGAATTTTGTTTGGATCGAAATATTTCGTAAAATTTTTGCCCACAGCCGCGTGTGGTCTGTAGTTGTCCGGCGGATTTTTGGCCGGGCTTGGTTTGTCCCTAAAAAGAAAAACAGGAGAGTGTTGCACGTTAGGTTGTTGGGTGCCAAACTCAATTAAAAAGTATATATATATATATATATTTATATTTATATTTATATACATATAAAACCGTATTCGATTCTCTGTAATGAACTCATCCAAGACAGTGGCACCCCTCTCGTGTTGAGACCCCGTCAGTGATTGTTTTTGTTGTTGTTGAATTGTTGTTCCTGTTGGCGTGGAGAAATACATGCGCGCGACCATATCCTGAAATTATCCTGATTATGTCTGTGAGTGATTCTGTAACGATTCCCGGTTGAAGTACATAGATACACCCGACTGGTGCGGTGTATATCCGACGGCGGAAAGGGGTTTCAGTGCCTATATTATTTTATTTTATTTTTTTTTTTCGGTTGTTGGTTCGCTCATTCGCTGCTACTACTGCTGCTGCTGCTGGTGCTGCTGCTGTTGTTGTTGTTGCTGCAGCTCGTGCCTCATTCAGCGAGGAAAATCTCGGCCTTCGCCACACTCAAAGTAGTTGTGAGGCCTGTAGGTGCCCTCCTCTTGGTGGTGTGCTCCCCTCGCAGATGATATATTGAAGAGCTGAGATTTAAAAGGAATTTGTATGCCGCAAGGTACAGTTCAAGTCCGAGTGCTCCGATTCCTCCGTTCTGCCGTTAAATCGCAGCATATCGCAGCCCGAGACGAGGAAACCTTTTTGTTGTTGTTGTCGTTGTTGTTATTTTTGTTCTTTTGTATTGTGGCTGCCCTCTGGTGGTGCCCGCCTTGCCCGATTTGTTTTATTTTTTGTTGGTTTTTTTCGAAATTCGGAACTCTCGTCCCTTTGCTCCTGTCCGGGCGGTGTGTGGTGGTCGTTAACAAATGATTTTGACGGCATTAAATGAATTTAACTGACTTGATCCACTCGTTATAGGTGTTCCAAGTGCAGACAGACATTCGGGAGTGACTTAGCAAGGATCAGGTCCTTAAGCTCTTCGGGTATTTGCGGGATTTACTTAAATTTTGTTTTATTTTTATTTTTTGGTGGTGCCGCCGCCGCCGCCGTCGCCGTTTTGTCTCGGCACACCTTTTTTTTACTGGATGGTGTCTCACATGTTTCCATCATATCCTGGATTTTTATATCCGACGTGATTTTTTATTAATTGTGCTTCAAAAATAAAATTTCCGGCAGTTCTAAGTTTTTCTTTAATCGGAGCCGTGAAGTGATTTCCAAAATCGAACCCATTGGACACTATCGTGCTAAGGCTGAGGTGGGCTTGAATTATTTTTCCTCTAATTTTGTATGTGAATCATACTGTGAGATTATCGATTTTGTGAAGTGATTACAATTTTTAGACGAGATTTTAAACGACTCAACTGTAATGCAATGACTGGTCCAGAAGTTATTTTTCCATAAAACGCTATCCCCAATTTTGGTGGCTTAGAATTGGTTGAACAGTAAAAACTAATAATATTAAAGGTAAGAATAATACAAACATTTAATTATGTTAAATTTTACAATTTAAGTCCTCATTTGAAGTGAGTCTAAAAAGTATAGTCTGCCTGGAATAAATACCAAAAGTTCAGTTTGACCCCATATAATTTTTATAACACTACATTTACCAAGGAGTTATTTCAAATATTTTCAGTTTAATATAAATTTATTCTCTCCAAGAAGATTCATGGCACATTTTACGAAAATACCCTAATTAATCTTTATTTATAAATGTACTTTAAATGTCTATAAAGAAATTTTAAGAAGTTATGACGTACTTTCATGGAGAAAATAAATTCAAAATAAACTGACAGAGTTCAAGATGACCCCTTTGGGTAAAAATGACCCCTTAATGGTAAAAAAGGGTATACGAATCAGTTAAATTAGTTAAATCAGTCTAAAATTATCACTTTGGATTGATTTTTCTGTATTGAATGGATTTTATTAAATAAACAATTTTAGTGTTATTCTAATTGAAAAATCGCTGATATGAATTTGATACGTTACAAAAATCGTTAAAATCATTCCTTTCTTTAATTGGGGTTTAATTATCTAATTTGTGCCAAATATCAATTTCAATTAAATCAATATTTATTTTAAATATCAGGAAATTTATTATTAACCCTTAACGTCCGAAACGTCCCGCTACGGGGACATAGTACTTATGCCATAGAAAATGAAAGGCCTCAATACGGGGACATGAAAAGACTTCAGTTTTCATTTCATTTATTTATCATCGTTGTAGTTTTCTTTATTACTTAATGCCTGGAAAGATAAAAGACAAGCACTTGGGGCCAAGCGACGATGCATACTGTGTTACGAGAATAAATCGCGGTGATAATGTTCAGACTGTTCAAAAACCCATCATAGTTTTAGATTATACCAAACATATGGGTGGTATCGATCGAGCATATCACTATGCAACTTCTTATCCGTTTATGAGAAAAAGTCTTAAATGGTGGCGTAAACTTTTCTTTTGGGGATTAGAAGTATCCGTAGTAAATGCATACATTCTGTATAAAGATATCAAAGTACAAAAAAATGAGAAGCCCATGACTCATCTACAGTTTGTTAAAAAGTTAATTCTTCAACTAAGAGGAGATTTTTGAAGAACAGTTCAACCCCAAGGGCAATGTAATACGTCTGAAACTGAAAATCAACTTGATGGGAAATTGCATATTCCTCGGCTTGGAAATAACAAAGACTGTCGAGTATGTTCTGATAGAAAGATTAAAGGCGGCCGTAAACGAACAACCACATATTGTTCAACATGTCCCGCGAATCCATCACTACACATTGGCAATTGCTTCGAAAAAATTATAAAAATTAATTTCATTTATAAAATTATAAATCAAGTAAATATATTGAATTCATATCTAAATAAGTCAGTTTAAATGTTTAGTTTTTTTAGTTTTCATCCTTATAAACGATTTAGAATTTCACCTAATTTTCCGTCGTCTTATGGGCGAGTATTACAAAAAAAAGCTCTCGGCCGTTAAGGGTTAAACATCAGGAAATCGGATTTAAGTAACATAAAAAGGGCAAGTATGTTTTAAAGTGAAAATTCTACAATACCTCGACTAGTTAAAATTTTAAAACATTTTAAATCCACCCTGTAAATTGTAATAGTAACATTTAACCCTTTGCGGACGAGTGTCAGTCAGTAAATACCCCCCAAGATTCAGATTTACGGACGTAATTATATTGTAAAGTTGTAAATTTAAATACGGATTGTGAAAATTCACTAAATTTTGCTGTATTTAAAAAAAAGGCTTTAGTTTCTATAATGCAAAAGTTTAACGTATACATTTTCTCAATTACTTGCACTAATTCCTCCTCCTAATTCGTCCATAGCGAAGCTCGCTGTTCAGGTGACTCCGTTCATAAAAGGGTTAAAGTTGTTTTTAAGCAGCAAAATATAAAAAAAATTCATAATAGCTATTCTTTTTAAAATATATGTGGGGAATTAATCGGATAAGCAACGATTTTGACCAAGCCACAGGGCTCGAACCTGTGAACTTCGAATTGGTCCTTCGCTGCTCTAACCAACTGAGCTATCCGTGTCTCTTGCTATCAATGTTTGCTAGACAATTAACACCTATTTGTTATCATATGTGGTAAAAAAATTATGTATTTTAGGTATTTTATATCATGAATCATATTCTGTTTAGTTTGACTGAAAGTGAGCGAATCAAATTAATTATTAATCAACTATTTTATCATAAGTTACAAAATTATAATTAATTTTCTTTTCTTCTCTTAAAATTCGAAATTTGAAAATAATTGATTTTATTTTTTGTGGGTCATAGTATAGGTTTTATTTTATCGTAATCGGACCGGTATTTATTTTTATTATACGCATTTCTTTCAAAAACACTTAAATTAAACGTAGACAGGATTTTTAATTAATTTAAGAAAGGAGAATTTTTCTTTCTTGTAGAACATTTAGATAATTAGTTTTAATTCAAATAAGCCCAATACTATCGGTTTTACAGATATTTAACCCTTTGCGCACATCAGCCCAAGCATTTTGAACAATTCACAAATAGGATCTATGTTTCATTTAGGGCGCGGACGTCTAGCTTTAGTCCACTAGAGAAATAGTCTTAAGACTCGTCATCTAGGCGAACACTTGCGCGTCAGAGTGTCCCGTCTGCAAGGTGTTAGCTCAGCCTCTAGTTAAGTTCTATTATATTCTGTTTTCCCCTTTGGAACAACATCACACCCAACGGATATTTTATCTATAGCAGTCCCTTATTTCTAACTAAAACGATTAAATCAAATCAAATTAAAAAAAAAACAATATATACCCGTAGGTTAGGCTAGATTGGTGTGGCTTTTCTAAGCACATTTAGGTAATTATTTGGCCCATTTTGTTACCACAGGAGACCATGGTTATATGTGGGAATTGAAAACACACCCTCCGGGGTGGTAGTCTAAGCTAACTGAACTACTTACTTTTTGTTGAAAAATGAAAAAAATAAATTAGTATAAATATGTTGAAAATCTTATTTATATTAAAAACATATTAGCTAATAATTTATTTATAATGTACGTTACATACATTTTCAAATTATTCCGATCTAAGCTATTTCAAATGGACAAACAAGCGATAAATATATTGGCAAAGATTTTCTAGTTAAAAAGATATAAACATTTCTTTTACAAAATTTATGATATTGAAATTATAAACTTAGCTTAATTTATATACCGAATTAAAAATATATTCTGTGGTGGTGGCACGTGTTTGGAATGGAAATAAATTTGCAAAAACTATATAAATAATTGTTAAACTGATCCAATCTAAAACTAAACATTTAACAAAAAAATAACTAGAAATTTAGGGAAATGGTATTAAATATATTTATTTAGTCTAAATAGTCCTGACAAATTAATCCTGTGTGACCTCGCCTATTAATCTTGCCCTCGAGATGTTTGGAATGGAAAATTTGCGCGACAAAAACTGAATAAATAGACGAAAACAAAGAAAAAGGCAAATAGCATAAATAAATTTTCCAATTTGCCGGCAGCCACTTCATTCATCTAGTCTTGTATTTGTTAACCGCAAATATCTCTTTTGATTAATTATGGGGTCCATGACGCATTTAAAATAAGACACCGTTGCAAACATATTTGGAACATATTTCTGAACGCGCCCAAAAAGTTCCGTCGATGTAGAATACATTCCCGCACCAAAAGAATCCGAAAAATTATTATTTTCCTTTAAGAAAGTCAACTGGAAAACGCAAAATCATGGGAGCGCGCAAATACCACGCATAGGGTCGAATGTTTATTTAAACGTTTCACCCCTCGGCAAAACAATTTGTCTTCGCTGGAGCAATTAAGAAATGAGATAAAACCAGCAGCGGAACCGTTGGCAACCCAGATCTAGGTGACACTGCTCCTAATGCCTGGGACGCGAGATTTTATCACTAATCTTATCGCGGCGGCGGTTTCTCGCCGTTCCGCATTTTTTTATGTTATTTTTACATTTCAACAATTTAAAGGCGATATGGGGACTTGCTTGGCGTCATATCTTCTGCGCAAAGGTAAGGTTTTTGGGCGTTGTAAAAAGCCGTCGCTGGCGCGTCTGATTTACGGCCGACTATAGACGTGCGTTTCTGTAATATTTGCCTAATCATAAATAAATTCTCTAATTGGTTGTCACTTCTGGAGCATTGTTTTTATGGATCGCTGGCTGAGGTGATAAACGCCGGCTGGAGATAATTTGGCAATTAAACGGCTGTTTGGACTTGTTTCCGTGGCGTAAAAGAATAGGTTATAAAAAAATAAAAAAAATACATCCCCTGAAGGACGGCCCCAATGGCGCCTACATATCTTGAGACGCTAAAGCATCTATTTGGGGATGTTCCAAGTAACTAACTAATTTTTCTGTTAATATGTCTTAAAAATAAATCCTAAATCAGTTTAAAATTTGTTTTTGCGAATCAGCATGCAGTGTAATTTCAGTAAGAAATTCGCAGGTTCATGATCAAAGTAGTAACTAATTTAGTACAAAATTTTATTTTCAATATAATTTCAAACATTTCATTCAGTCCAATATAGAAATTATTGTTTCTGAATCAGAAATGCGAAAAATGTTGCAACAGACGTTTACAGAGTAAGTCGATAGTCAATAGTCTACATGTACAATTGGAACGCAGAAGAAAATAGCTTACCATAAAATGCGCAATAAAAATGAAAGGTATATGGTAGAAAACTAAGCAATATCCCACAGGTTAATATTAATAGAAATGAAATTAACCTTGACATGGATCTAAAAACTTTGTTGAAATACAACCGAATCAAATTCTAAAAAGCAGAATAAGCGAAACGACACCACGGAAAAAGGCAAAGATCAACTTTAACCTAAATATGATTTAGTAACGACAAACGACAAACAGAACATCCCTATAGAAGTTTACCGATAAGAATATCATACAGAAATATAAGCACTACAATAAAATATTCATCGACACCGACGGGTCGAAAAAGGATCAAAAAGTAGACGAAGAAAATAATTCATTCAGACTACCGAGTACTTCCAACATTTACACATCAACAAACTAACTCGAAAAGAAAACGAAATCATAATAATATTTGTACTAGGCCATATGGGGGTAGAAATTTTATTAAAAACATTAAAATATAATAAGTAATTTGCTCGTAAAAAAGAGTCCATATAATCGAATAAATTGCAGACTCTTTAAAAACAATAAATACATTTTTTTATAAATTATTTCCATTTTAAGGGTTTTTCAAATTCAATTTCAGACAAAAAGGCATGTTGTTTTTAGATTTAAAATGAATAATTATGAGCGTATAAATCTAAATGAAATTGTTTAAAGCAGTATATTTTCGAATGTTTTTCCAGGGTCCTTGTGACCGCTGAGGTCGTCTATAACAAATGAAAATTAATTTAGGGGTACATGGACAACGTAGGGTGCATCGCGAAAGATTTATAATACATATAAAGTAAAATAATTGTTTAATAATAATAATATTAATAATAAATAAATTGGTAGTCATTTTTACGTTTTGAGCAAAATAAAAGTAAATCATCGCACGGTAGGAGTAGGTATGACCTGAGATATGAGCCGTTT
Organism: Philonicus albiceps; assembly: GCA_963969385.1. Taxonomy (NCBI): domain Eukaryota; kingdom Metazoa; phylum Arthropoda; class Insecta; order Diptera; family Asilidae; genus Philonicus; species Philonicus albiceps. Next base: position 12,327,419 of record OZ017776.1, on the reverse strand, counting down.
ATTTTGAAAGTGGCGTAAGTCCAAAATGTCATAAGGTTAATTTTGCTTGAAAAGAATATACACAAATCGACCTTATGACATTTTGGACTTACGCCACTTTCAAAATAAACGGCTCATATATAGGCCTATTCCAGAAACCCGTCGGAGAGGTAACGAACCCAAAAAAATGATATCTAATAATCTGAGTGAAGTTGAATTTGCTGCACTGAAAAGTATTTTGCGTTTAGTAATTTCTGTTTGCAATAATCTCAACAGCATAATTTCTGTAATTTTTTTAATTAATAATACTGAATTGTAATTTCTGAAAGTAATCACAAATACTTAGTTTTAGTTATTTGTTGGGAATTACATCATTTGCTAGGTATCTTTAAAATATACAAAATTTTTTTCCTACAATACCTGAGTAATTCGCAATTGTGATTTTATAATAAATAAAAATTAAATACTTCTTTCCACGAAACATTTTGCAATTTCTACAATATTTTAATAAGACGCTTTTGAATAACTCGGATTGTTGTCATTTGCCAATGGAATATTAATTTTAACAAAATGTGTCTTTGTTCGAAAAGCATCACTGACAATAGCTCAGTTAGTTGGAGCAGCGAAGTGCCAATTCGAAGGTGACAGATTCGAGTCAGGTGCCCTGGTGTTTGTAGTCATTATAATTTTTTCCACTCTTAGTCCTACTAAGCTCAATAATTCTTTTCTGTAATTTCTTTAAAATATATGGTATATATTTATATCTTAAGGATATGAAGAAAAACAGTTCTAATATTAAAAAATTTACAGAAAAGAATCAATTAACTCTTGCTAGTAGTTATTACTATAATACAAAATTAAAGAGTATACTGGAAATTACAAAAAATATGTTTTATATTACTAAAGATATTGAACGTTTGAAATTACAAGATATCTTTTAATTACAAAAAATTATTATTTAACACTGCATTTGGAATTACAACATGAAATTACTAAAATTACTTTGTAGTTATTATAATATTTTTATTGTCGTGGGAATTAGTCGTACGTATTTTAGTAATAATTACTTTATTTTAGTTTTTGTATTCCACTATAGAGAAGTAATACATTTTTCAATCATAATGCAAAATTCAGCTTCCTTCAGATTGCTAAATACCATTTTTTGATGATTGGAATTTTTATGATGCAGAAACCGAATATGCCTGATAGAACACAAAATCACTTTATCAAAATAGTCCTTTTTTCGTTTCTCTTGCTCACACTATCAACGGATTTTGAGTAGTAAGTTCAGAATTGAAATTATTTTCAAATGGAGCTTTTCTCACAACAACATAAGCCCATAGAGCAATTACAACGAAAATTAATAAATAATTCGTTTTGCATCTCAAGTTACTAAAAAGGAATGTAAACATGTAATTATTCCACAATTGCCTTTTTACTGTAAATAAAATTAAATGAGGGTTATAGGAAAAAACCTCAAAGAGCTCTAATTATCTCTTTTGACTTTCCATATTTAGTAGACCCTGAATTTAATGCAGTTAGGAGTCTTATCACGAAAAAATAAACTAAGTAAGTAAATTACTTACTCACAAACATTGAGTCGAACATAAATAATCTCATAATGTTATGTTAAAAATTATAATTTGAATAAATACTAACTTAAATATCAAAACCAAAAATCATTCGTTACCATATACCATTAAATACGTTAAAGGTTTTAAATTAACATTTAAGATTTAATATAAATTTTTATATTATGCAATTGTGTATAGAGTTATTTCACTTGGAGATTCATGTTCAGCTTTTTGCTACAAAGGTCCCTGGGCATAGAAAATTTTGGGTACCATTGCTCTTGCATTTGAAGTTCCCGAATTATGGCATCGATAATGATAACATTGATTTTTTTTTCAAATGATTTAAAATTAACCTTTATAATATGCGATATGACTGTTTTGAAATCATTAAGTTGATGATTTTAAATCGAAGCAATTTAAATAGCAACTCCAATGTTAATGTCGAACTTTCTATGATGCATTGAGTGAAATTTTAAGAAAGTAAAATTGAGTTTGAAAAAGTATTTAATTTATTTTATATACATATAGTAAAAAAAAGCAATATACAGTGCCTTTATCGTAAGGTAGGATGATTGATATTCACTTAAACTGGGCCATAACTTAGAAATATGCTCGCTCGGGTCCCAGTTCGACTCCATTATATTCCCCAATTCCCAAAATTATTGCCGGGCTCCTAAGCGTCTAGTCACCTGCATCCCCTCCCCCCCCGTCCCTTCGACCATAAATTTCTAAAGTCGCTGAATAATAGCTCACGGGGGGCGCAATAAATATTCGCTGCAAAAATGCTCGAACCGGACTTTCTCCGGGCAAAAATATAGAAGAAGGAGGAGAAGAGGTCCAGAAGTCGGGAGTTCGGGAGCAGCACATAATGAAATCGTTGTGGTGTTCCAGATGGCCTGCTCTACTGGTCGGCGGTCGCCTACTCGGCCCGGGCTGGAGCAACAGATCAATCGATTTATCGGCTTAGCCGGGCAACTATCCGGGCTGGGAAGTACATCGAGAAAGTGCAAGGACCAAAACGGAAGAAAGTTGCTTGACGGGGAATTTCGGAATTTCGATTGCCACCCCCGAAAACACAAGGAATTTATGTCGAGGAATAACTTCTGAAGGTATCCACTGAGCCGGAAGAGCTCTGTGGGTGCCTCTCTCTGCCACTGGATGCAATGGGGCACAACTTGACTGGAGGTGACCACTGGGAGCTGCTTAAATTTGTGTACCGCTGCGATAACCCTTTTAATCCGGAGTCTATTTGTGTTTGTTCCAAGGCTCTCTCTTTGCCTAGTTCAATCCTTCGACCTCGTTATCGATACGTGTCGGGCTTCGTGGGCACCCGATAGGGCCCTTTTGGGGCTGGTTTGTCAACACGACCCTGAGGCTGTGCGGTCCAAGTATACCTCATTTTATTTGGATTGGGATTGCGAAAAATAGATTTTACACTTCCGGAAAACGTGTCCTATGTAATAATTGAAGAAATTCTGTTTTCAGTATACTCCGAATTTTATTATTAAACGATAATAGATCTTGAATTTTCTGAACTATATCCTCAATGTCATTAGGAGCAGGAGGAATAAATTTTAAACTACGTACAGTCATCAAAATTCAAATTTCATATCTAAAAGTTTTGAAATTTCGTTTTTAGTAGTTTTTCAAAATACTACGAATTCTAAATTTACTGAATGCAGCTCGTTTCCGACCAAATAAAGCAAAACTTCCCCCGAAAAACTTACAAAATTAATTACCCAAATTTTCGTTAGTTGATAATTGTTTAACTATTGATGTATGTAAAATTTAGAAACTGTTTCGATAACTTTTACTTACAGACTTCTCTAGATTCGTAGTCCCAAATTATATACTATCATTGTCATATTATTCAATTGTTATTTTGACAGTTAAGTCTATATGACTTTTATAAAATATAATAAGAATATGTCACCGAAAAAATTAAAATTCAAAATAGTTCTGATATATTCTCCTCTGTTAGTAAAGTCTTTGAATTTTCATTTATCCAAACTTAAAAAGCGATTTTCTCAAAACATTGTTTTTCAAATTGGTTGAAGCAATAATTCAAAAAATTCTTGATCAATCGCGCTGATATACATACATATCATTTTCTAAATGAATCTAAAAATCAGTTAATATTTTTTATTGAAGCAAAACTATTGTAAAATATGCCTCTATTTTGGCTTCTATTAATAAACTTAGAGTAAGGGTATATTTACCTATTTTTAGGTCGAAACTAATTGTAATTTTTTAGGTTTAAAATCCGAGATATTTTTCAAAAGTGTCTTAATTTGAGAATTTTGTTTTTTTAAAATGTTATTTAGGTTTATCTACAAATTATAATATTAATAAAAGCCCACCAATTTCCTGCTATATTTCAAATCAATAAAACAGGCTCTATAACTTCCATCAGCTGACAACTGATGCTGTAATCTTCCTGGTAAGCTGGAGAGTAATTTTGTAATTTTGAATTATTTCATAAATTAACTTGTTGTATTGTTGGTACATAAAAGATGTGATAAGTTATAAAAACATAATTTTATATATAAAACTACAATTTTAGACAATTTAAAAAAATTTGCATGGTATTTAACTAGCGTAAGTTGTTACTTTATAGAAAACTAGCATGCACATCCCACGCTTTGTCAAAGATATCAATTATTTCTATAGTCTTGATTGATGATTCTTTTTTTTCGTTCTCACCGATTTTCGTGGTTATACACAAAACATTCATCAATTATACATACATCTAAACCTTCTTCGTGAATCAATCTATCTAATCGTAAAAAGCAGAATTAAATTTGTTCAATAATTGCGGGGATGCGGAGAAAATTGCGAACAGACAGACGTGTCAGGGGTACTTTGTTTTAAAATAAGCACTGATTTACTGGTTCAGTATAGCAATTGTTATAAAAAAAAATCTCTGAAGTTTCATTAACACGTTAAGGACGGCGCAGTTTTTCCTGTTTCGCTTCATTCGGCGGCAGCAAAAATCGTACTTTGCTTTATCTGGCGGCGGCTTGCACAAAATGTTGTTTAGCAAAACTTCATACTCAAAAGTGTAGTTTCCTTTTATTCTTCGTTTATTATACCCTACCTGTAAAACTAAGCTCTTGAATTTTTCAATAAAAAAATTATTTTTAACCACATAAAGTTTTTTTCATCTAACAAAACTATATTACAAAATTATAGCTGATGTGAGCCACCGGTGGTACACGCCGTCCTTAACGTGTTAATATTTACTATGAAACCTTACGTAACCTTTAACAGAAGGGGAGGCTTAGTTACATGGTGTTACATATGAGAGAAGATAAAGTAAACCTTAGATATAAAAGCCATTTAATAATTTATTGAACTAACGCTTACTAGTTTCTTTCCAATCAGTAGATTTTTCTCTTTTGATTTGATAAATATTAAGAAAAGCTTTCGTAATATATTAACTTGCAGTTTTATCTAGAGCTATTTGATTTAAAATTACTTTACGAATAATTACGAATTGTCGAAATGTCGAAACTAAACCATAAGACTAAACACAAATGAATTGGAAGTATTAAAAATAGCTTTACTAGAAGAAAATCTAGTAAGCGAAATATTTAGCTTTGGGTATGGTTTTGGTTTATAATGAATTTATTTATGAATAATGAATTATAGTCTTCATAATTTATTTGTTTTCTTAGGCGAACTCATTTGCGTAGGAGTAGAAAAAGTTGTATACAAATTTAAGAATATCAAACATTTCTAGCTTGAATCATAGTTTAACCAATTATAGTTTAAATTGCAAATTTTGATTTATAACATTAATCGCTACAATATCCTCGTTTAAAGTAGATTTAGATATATTTACCAAAGTATCAAAGTGTATTTATTCGAAATAAATTAGATTAGAAATAATGGCATATTAATTATTAACATGCTAAATTATAACATTCGTTACATTTAATTTTAAAATGTTATAAATCTGTTGAAAATGTCTGTTACAACGTTATATTTCCGACCTGATGGTATAAAATTATGTCTAGAAAGGCATCTGAGATGCACCGGATTTTAGAATTTGGCTCCTATACTATTCTATGTACGTGCATTTTATTGAAGTTGCTGTTATTGTATAAAATAATAATAGGAACGCATATTAGCGACAAGCATAGATTTTACCTAGTGGATACTTAGATAATCCATTCTTTGTACAATGTTACTACTCCGTTACTAACAAATTCATTACTTGTGACCTAGACTAGACTTAAAGTATGGATCTAGTAGGATTTTGGGCTTCTTTGGCTACAAATTTTATGAAAATATTGAATGAAGTAGCACTTCTCCTTTAAAAGCAGCCTTGGCAACGATTGCTTTAACAGAAGTTTTTCACCAAACCCATTACTCATGGACGTTCCCCCAAAATTTAGCACTCTCCTCCGAAATGGCAGAGCCGCGACAGCACACATAAGCCCGAGATGGAGATGTGAATTTTGGTTACATTTTCATCTCGACTATATGCTCGTTATATTTTCACGTAGAACAAACGGGAGCAGGGTGGAGCGAAGCATATATCAACCGGGGCACACCACATCACCGTCCTCCTCTCCCTAAGGGATATATGAAATCATAATGACGAGTGGATGCCGTCGACGGCGAACGGTGGCTGCAGTGAGGCGTAATCTCTGCAAACTAACTAAAGTTATCTGTGGGCAGAATTCATAATTTGATGGTGTCTCCTTAATTTTTGGTGGGACGTGTGGCAACTTGGGATGCTGCCTCTATACCTACTACCAGTTAGAACGCATCCGAAGATGAATTGCTGAATAAAATGGCGAGGCAGAGACAAGGAGAAGTGTTTTATCTAAAAATAAAATTTCGCCATCATATGAATGCGGTGATGATCAGAGTGATGGAGCGGGAGTAGCACCCAATTCATCACATCTCGTGACTTAGACTAAAACTGGGGGAAAAAAAGCAAAACAAGAACTGTTCCAATGGATCCGCATTTCACTCAGAAATTTTCTGATGAAACCAATTCATTCGGACCCATGTGACCGGACCGACCGATTTGCTCTGGGAACCCCTACTTAAGCTGGGACGATTAAAATATTACGCTCGAGAGATCAACTGAGGATCAACAGGATTTTGGCGTATTTGCAGAACGTATCCCGGCGCCGGGAAGAGTTATGTCTTCCTGAGCACAAGACACCCAGGTCCTGCTCCCTTCCAAGCGTTCGTGGTGCTTCGCCAGCATTTAGTTTTTCAGATGTCCAACATTCAGCATGGACCAGAGACCCACTCGGATGGCAACTTTATGACTAACAAGCTTCCGGGAGCTATTTGCTCTGGCGGCATCCGTCAGACGGCTCAAATTATTAATGATAATGATTTGACGAAGCCAGCAGTTGCCATCACTCGAGATTACGTGAAAAATCTTTAAATCTCTGATATGGGACGTATGGGACATTTCGGATCAGCGTTTAATCGCTGTGAGAAACGCCCGCCAGCCGCTGATGACGTCACTTTCCGAAGGTATCCCGCATTTCGAGCGAGTGGTTGGTGGGCAGGGATTTTTCTTAACGACCGGGATAATTGAAATTGGCAGGAAAATGACATGATTTTGATGCTTTTGATGTTTTTTTGAGCTCCCAGAGAGACAAATTGGACGCGTAGAACGGATTATGGGACATTCCGGGGATTTAAAATGCTTTTAGGGGGCAATGACTTGTTTTTTAAACGTTTTTAAAATATTTATTGTGCTAAACGGGAAGTGTTTAGAATACTTATTACTGGGGAATAAAGTTAAAATTAAAATCTATCAGTTAACATTTTAACACAACTTTATAATTTAGTAAAACTATTTTCCTAATTAAAAGTTTTAGTTTTATTTTGTTTAAATATTTTGAAAAATTGGTATTATTTTGAAAATGTTATGATGTAAATATTTATTTATTTATTTATTTATTTAGTCTACCGATACACTGATCTTACAGACTAAGAGAATCCATCTATTTATCTAAATTAGGTAATATTGATAATTAAATAAGCTGACCTTTCATTCTTAAGCTAACTTTAAATTCACTTGTAGACAGAATTTATTAAAATCTTGAGTGGATGCAGTAATTACTTCAGAAGACGCATAATCCGTTCTATGGCTAGGTACATATAGCAAATCTTTTATGCGTATTGTTTGTTCAGGGGAATAAATATTAACTAAGGCTAATAATTTAGAACAGTCAATATGACCAGTAAGAATATCTCTTATGAATAAGGCACGCAAATATGTTCGTCTATTATTAAGCATTTGTAATCCTAAGAGTTGATAACGAGTTTCACAAGGTGGAACTGTACTAACAAATATTTTAAATTTTTTAAATAAAAATGAAGTAAAGCTTCTTTTGCACCGACCATACTCGGGCTATTAATACATTAGGCTGAGAACTCCAGATAACAGGTGCATACGAGTATTCTAACACTGTTCTAACTATGGAGTTAAAGATAGTCTTGATTGTGAAGGGATTTCTTTCGTGTTTCTCTTAATAAAAGCTAGCAATTTGAATGTCTTGTTATAATCAATATGTTGTGAAAATGTATGTTTAGGGTCGAAGATAACACCCAAGTCCTTATATTTGTGAACTCTTTTAATAGAACAATTATTAATCCCATAATTCCATATTATGGGGTTTGTGCACCTGTTAAAGGTCATGATTTTTCACTTAGCAACATTTAGAGGGAAAGGTCATTAATATTACCAGTTATTATCAGTTAGCTAAGTATCTAGGTTGATTGGAGTTTAACACAATTTATTGAGGATCTAGCTGGTGCGAATAGTTTTAGATCATGCGCACTAAGATAATAGAGGTCCAAGATGACCCCTTTGAGGTACTCCAGAAGAGACAGAAATTTCTTTAGAATATTGTCAAAATATCTTTTGTTGGAGATTATGGTTTAACTAAACAAAAATGAATAAAATTAGTTTTGTAGTACCTAAAGTGTATTATTTTAGAATTAATATTGAAGAAATTGATGAACAATTTGTTATAAGTTTTGCATTTACTCTAGAAGTGTTCCAAATACAAGCAGGACTATCGCAAACCAGTAGTAATTCGAATAAGAAATATATCATCCCGAATAGTCGCAAATTTCGGAGAGGGGGAATTGAGTTTGAAAGAATGTTATACAAATTTTATGTTTCTTTCTTGTAAAGCTATTACTCTGCGCTTGTTTTGAGTATAAAGCAAAAATAATTATTAAGTAAGCGACGTGTTTCGCCTATTACATTATTACCTCTTTAAAGAAGCACGTTTTCCTTGAAAACCATAAAATAACTAAAATTTAAATTCTCTCAAGATATTTTTGTCTACGAAAATAAATAAAATAAGCTAAAATATTCTGAAAATTTCTTAATAACCTATTTTCTGGCTTAACATTATTTTTAATTTAACTCTTGGTCACTGAGCCGCGTTGGAGGGTACCTTGGAAGGAATTATTACAGAATTTTTGAGATCTAACCAGAATAAATCTTTATATAAGAAAGTATTTGAAATTAGTTGGTTTTCATTAGATTACAATTTTGTTCTTAAATGAAAAAATATATAGCAAAATATACGATAATGGCATATTATCAAGAAACAATAATAAACCAAATTGAAAATCTCCACCGATAGTTGCGTAGAAATCTCCTAAAGGCGAGAAAACGACTTCAGGAAAGATATGGGCTTTTATCAAAAGGCAAATAAGTTCCATCGCCTTGGGGGAAAAATTATTTATTTCACTTTTTCTGTGGCAAGCAGAGCAGGTTTATTGCTTTATGGGGGTTGACATAACCTCTGGGAAGCAGAGGGCACCAAACAGAGATTAGCACTTCCCTGGCAGTCGCGGTGTTCATATATGCGGTTCATTGGCCCACGTGTTGGGCACACTGTCGTCTAATTTTATCTTCTCCTGGAAAAAATTGAGTCAAAACTAATTCCTTTCCTTAAGAAAATTGGAATTTTTCTTTCCGCTGAAGTAGCTACAGTCGCCACACTCGAGTGCACCCTACCCTGACTCTTTTCTTCTTTCCTGGCTGACACGAAGTTCGAGTGTTAGGAAAACAAAATTTTCACGAGTTTGCACTAAATCCAATTACAAGTTGTATCGCCAAGTGGATGAAAAGATAACGAGTGCATTTTTTTTGTCGCGTGGCTTATCTTCTGTTACACTTTGGATTTGGAGCATTTTAAAGCCCGAATAACTGTTTCATTACGAAATATAAACATTGCACTGTTCGATGTTCAGCCGAATGCAACGTGAGGAGCTTCTTGAGGTACTCGTTTAACTACCCGCTCAAGGGCAGTAGGCAATTCAGATTTTCATATCGCGATAAATTTTTCACTTGCAATGCAAACGCCTTCCGGCGGTTGTGCGTTTTACCTTTAGTGCATTATCGATAAAAGGAAATGTTTTAGAAATTTCAGAATTGGGAACTAAAAATCTTATGTGGGGCGAATCTATTAAGAATTATTTCTACGGGTCTAGGGGAACTCAGAATTAGATTTTCGTTTAAGAGAAGGGGACCAATCTAGGTGAAATTATTCGGCGTGTTCTTTATTGTTGTTTAAAAAATTAGTTTATAGTCTGCCCCTAAATTTACAAAACAAAATTCCAAGTCTCGTTCTAAGTTTAATCGAATACTACTTTTGTGTTTTTTACAAATGTCACAGAACTTTTAAGTAAAAATGATTAGCGATCATACAGTGATCGAACAAGGGCCGTTTGGTGTTTCTAAGGTGTGCAAACGATTCGTAAAACCCCATAGGCTGTACGCTTGGGTGTACGAGAGTCAAAGTCTAGGGAATTGTCCAAATAACTGTACACTGGATGGTATGAGCCCAAAATTTTAAGTTGAAATTATAATACAATACTAATTAATAAATATTTTATATTTAAAAATGTTGCAACGAAAGGGTCCATGTACGATCCGTTGCTGAATTGTTCTGCAAGGCCCTTGTACATCCCAGCAAAACGTTTAAAGTGTGGTCCTTGTACGCCCTTTGTTCAGTCATAGCATAAAACTTAAATAATTTTACATGGAATCACATTTTAAGGAAATATTCCCAGGATTTTAATTTCAGACAATTAAGCTCTTCCTTTAAAAAAAGATTAATTTTATAAAAGGGTTTTTTTTATATAGTGCGAATAACATTTGTTATATATCTCTACACATAGTTTTCGTCCAAACTAAAATAAAGTCAAAATATAAATTTTTATTAATTTTACACCCTGGGAATGACAGTCACAATTATGGGCATTTTGTAGGAAGTTTAATTTTTTTGCCGTGCCCTTGAAATTACTACTGTGCCAGACTTACTTTATAAAATAGTGGAATAATAAAATTCTGATGTATATCAGGATTTCCATTAATATGTTTGGTATAAATAAATTTAAATAATTGTGCATGGAAAAATCGTAATATTATCTCAAAAAATCGCTCTTCTAAATAGGAATGTCCTGCCAAAAGAGTCCTTTCTCACTTTGACAAATCTTGTCGTACTTACAAAATTTTGTATTTTTTAAATATAAACTGAACAGATTTAGATATGTCGGATTTCATAAAATCCTTAATTTGGAACTAATACAATAAATAAAACTGTAAATATATGTGTAGTTATTTAGTGGCGTGTAGGATTTTTAATTTAGGAATTTATGAATATTATTCCCATAATAAATAAATAATAATACAAGACAAGACAATCATAATTATATTAAAATTTAAATTTAAGGGACTTTGTTGGTTCGAAATGGAGTAAGCGTATTTTCTTAATTAGGTCGTACTTTTTCATAAAGTATCAAGAGTTTTTAAGAATTTATTTAAAAGCATATTGAACTCTTTATACTCGTTTATAAATAAAAGTACCTTGTAGTACAAGTATTTGTTTAAATAAATTTTTTTAGTCATCTGTTTTATGATATTTCTAATAAAATTTCTCTTCTCTTATTTTAGGACATCTTTAATAACTTTCGTGTCATCCCAGGTTAAGAAAAATTCATCAAGACGACGTTTCTACAGCATTTAAAAGACGTCGTCACGACAAAATTCCCAGGGAAACAGCAAAATTTCACAAACATTTTCCCATCGTACATAGGTGGTGGAGGAATGGAACGTGGAGGCGGCCTGGAGAACATGTCAGACTCAGCTGGCCTGTGTCTGCAGGATTTAGTGGGTGGGAACGGAGGGAGCGGAGGAGGAGGTGGAGGGACAAATAATGACCATCTTCATAATCATCACAATCTTCATGATTCGGTAGCGGTTAGCGTCTCGTCTGCGATTACAGGCCTAATGCCAGTAGTTTCGGGCGGTAGTGGTCTCAGTCACCTGCACCATAGTTCGCATGATGTTTCAAACCATCACCACCATCATCATGGGGTTGTTCCACCTCATACTCCCACTACTGTCCTCCATGAACCGCTAGAAAAATTAAAAAGTAAGTACTCTTAGCTTTTTTCTTAACCGTCTTTAAAGAACAAAATATAAAAAGTGCACATTTTTGGATGAAGACGTTTGGTTAGCTTTTCTATCTTTCGTTTTTCTTGGAAATCATGTTAAGCTATTCAGAAAAAATAAACAATAATTCGTACTTCAAATCAGTCTATATAAGATAGAGTTACCGCAGTGAAACCTCTTTTTTAATGCAGACAAGGCATATACCGTCTTATTTTATCATTTTATTTTGAATAACAGGGGTACAAAAATAAAATTGAAAGTTTTAAAATTTATTTTTTGAAAAGCGTTTTTCTCAAAATTACATAATTTTAAGTTAAAATTATTCTTTTGCTAAGTACTTGTGTATACAGGAAGCCCGAAAATTCCCAAAAGAATGCAGAAACCTAACAACCAGGGTCTCATTCATCTTTCCTAGAAAAGTCCCGTCCTTCACAGGGTAATCCTCTGTTAATTAAAAAACTATTCCTGCACCTGATGCGATCCATAACTAATAATCCGGGATTAAGCCATTATCTAAAAATTTTTTACACAAACACGGCCATATCCTGAAAATGCAGGGAGGGGACCGCCACCGCCGTCTCGTGCTTCATCATTACCCTGCGGCTGTGGCCGGTGCCTTTTCCTTGTGCCTTGCAACAAGTGTGCATGCTCCCATGTGTCCTGGATAAAGCAGGAGAGTCTTTTTAAGGGTAGATTCCGGACCTCTGCCCCCACTCTAGGGTGATATCTGCATCGCAAATCGGCCCTAGAAATAGCACAGTCATTGTGCGGGGAAAAATTCATAATTCGATGCGGCGAATGCGATCTCACGCATCCCCCAGAATATTTTTCTTGTTCAAACACTCGGCGACTGTGAAAAGGCGCACTTTTCACACTTTTTTGATTGTTTTACGCAACAGCGCATAGCCCTAAAGATGGGGCCATTGTCGGCAACAAAAAAGTGAAAGGAAATTGTTCCGGCTAATTGAGCACCCTCTTGGCGGCTACAAAACGCCCCTGTGTCCCGGGGGTGCCCGAGCAGCCCTTCCTTCCCATACGTTACCGACTATCGTTTTGGCTACAATTATGCTCTATTATGCAACTGATGAATGATATCGGCCTTCAATCGACGTAATCGCATTACAACTTGATTTTCGATTAAAGTTAATTGAGACTCGCGAGGGACTCGGCCGAGGGACTGGCGGACGTTCTCTTTGCCGCACTGAGGCATGTTGCTAGAGGTGCGATGCGAGGGGGTAGTAATTTGATGAATGAATTTGTTTGTGATGTTGACAAGAAGCGTGAGCTGCAATTTGTTCGTAATTTTCCCATTTGGATGCTTTTTGTGGGCATTTATTCAGATGATGCTTTCGGCGCTCTCTGGGGACATAAATATTTGAAAAGCAGGTACAGAAAACAATTTTCACTTTGCGGAAAATGGAAATTGTACGTAGAGTAGACTTCTTAAAATTAACGAAACTAAATGGAACTTCGAACTTGCTTAAACTCATACAACAAATAGAATAAGAATGATACTTCTATCTCCCCTAAGTCTAATTTAAACCTGTATATAATGCAGTCAATTTAAAATTTAAAACGAATAAATTTTGGGAATCAAGAAAAACACGTCTAATGTTTCGAATCGATTCAAAAAAATTGAGTATCTGGCTATAGAGTTAATGCATTGAAGTAAGAATATAAGTTAATTATAAATAAATAATAATTATAAATAATAAAATGAAGCATTTCTTTATAATTGGAAAATTCCACTCAAATTTTACTTAAGTACTTTAACTACTAAACTCTTTTACTAAACTGAACTTTGAATTTGAATACACTTTTACTCAAATTTTTAATTGAAAAAAGTCAATTTTTTGTAATAAGTAATTATTAAATAGGAGTTAGGATTTCACAATTATCACTTTTTTCCCAAAATAAAGAGCTGCATATATGAAAGTAAGTGCCTCATTAATTAAGATCTAAAAAATATAAGAAAAAAAGTGTTTGAATTAACAAAATCTCTAGTCTCTACATAGTATAAAACAAAATCACTTATTCACGTTTACTACTACTACTAAATGAATTTTGATGCAGTTCCTACCATCATTTAGAGAATTTTTGAGGAAGGTTTAGGTCTATAATATATTCACATTTAATGTGAGGATAGTAGAGAAGTGACGACCATTTTTAATCAACTCGTAAAAAGCCCTTTAGCGGTTGTATGGGTTACGCTGACTAAGACATGAGAGAAACATGCAACTAGTGTACTATAAAAAATTCCGCGAAATTTCAAATTTTGATAAAAAATAATAGTTCATTTGAAAAGCGGTTTTAACCGTCATATCCAATTATATATGTTGGTTACTTTAAGCATTTAGTTTAGATCAAGTTTATTCTTTACATCATATCATTTAAATGAATATCTTAGAGGTATCATATGTTAAAAAACTACTCCCAACAAAATAATTACATCCTTATAATATCCACAAATCTCAAGTAGAATCAAATAATATCCAACAATTTCTAGAATACAAATTCAGCGGACTTGTTAATTAAAAAATTCAATTTATTTTGATTTTAATTCAGATGAATAAATAATTCATAGTTTTCATTCTTTTATTTGTCTTAAGAATTATGAATAGAAAATTCAGCTAGTCTTCAATAATTTTATATATCTAGAAAACCTTTTCCCTGTAGCAGTTATTTTTGATGTGTGATAACATTCTATTAAAAATCGATCTCTAATGTTTAGTTAACGATTTACACAAATTAGAATAGACCGCATTGAATAATTATTAAGACGCAGTATACAGAAGTAAAACAACACTAAAATTTAGTGAAGATCTAGCCTAACCCTTTCGCAGTAACCTTTTTAAAAACAAATGACCGCAACCACACAGGGCAGAGATTGGAAGGGAAATCAAAACAGCATATGGACCTTACTGTGCAAAATATAAAAATCAGGATGATGACAGAGAATCACTCAGGAATCATCAAAAAATTCCTCCCCCAAAAGTCGTCCGCCCATCAGACAGTGTCTGTTTATGTCTTTCTATTTAGCCAGAAAATTGGTCCCATATGGCTGACATTTATTCCCTGCCAGCTGAAATTCAGTCTGGGTCTAACATCCCCCAGGTCCCGGCCAGGTCTCTTCATCTCATACATATAAAGTGCGTAAATGCGAGTGGGTCTCCCGGTAGGAATGGGGGCTGTGATTGTTATTTTCTCCGTTCGGGTCTGAAATTTGGTTTCCAGGACATTCAGGACTTTGCTGAATCGTCGCCAGACTAAAAGGAGGCTCCGGACTGGGGGAGGACAATGTGGGCCGTGTATGGACACGAACCTGGGACATGTCCTGCTCTCCGCAGGGTGTGTGCATAGTGCGCCTCACGCAGTCAGAGAGCACATCGACGTTGCCGGGACCTTGATAAGGGGTGACTTGAAGATAATTTGAAACTGCCCGCTCGTAAGGAGATTGCAACCAGACGGACAAATTAATGAACAACTTAATTCGACTTTTATTTCTTGTGGGCTTACGGGGTTTTTGTGGCACGCTTTCTCCTCTTTGTTTCACAGGGGATGGAGCGGATTAGCCATAAGATGAGATTTGCCAATGGAATGAGGATTTCAAGAGCGGTTCGACTTGAATTTTTCGAGGTACTTTTCTTTATAAATGAGGTTTTTACACTTTTCGTTATATTGCGAATGTATTAAATTGTTATTATTAGTGAAAAGTAATATTATAAGTATTAGAAAGTTGCAACATCTTTTGGAGAGGTGAAAATTCGTTCACAAATGGAAAAGACAGAGTAGGTTTTTGAAAATCGAACAACAACAATTTAAAGAATTAATTCTGCCTTATACTGCATTAGTCTATTCAAGGTAGTGATGAGCAAAATAATAGGCAGATCAAAACTATGAGAGTCTTGCTTTTTGCATACTCGGCCTTGCATCAATGGACTTAGTCTTGGTTTTGGTCTCATTTCAGTCTTGTATTTCGTACTACAATATTTTGAATATATTTAATCGTATTTTATTCGATTTTCCAGCAACTTACTTAAAGAGAAGTAAAAAGTTTTTATATAAATAATAATAAATAAAAATAGAGAAATATGATAAAATGTTTCGATTGAATTATTCATTGATGTAATCTCTTTACTTCTTGCTTTTTGATAATTTTTTTGTCTAAACTGTTTATCATTTTTATCTGAAAAAAATCCAAGAGTTGTAAGATTTTCATACCTTCAGATGCGAAGTTTTATAAGCTTGTGGCGGCTTCAATATTTTAAACAATCAAGAAGGCGAAGATTCTTAAAAATTTATAGATTAGCTTTGAATTTTCATATTAAAAAAGTAGATATTTAAATGTCTTTTAAGAAAGTTGATTCATTTCTTTTTTATAAAAGTTAATTTTAATTTTAAAATAATCAATATTATTTCCCCAACCCATTCATATAGGGAAAACTGACTTTCCCTATAACTAAATATAACTAAAGTTAAATTTCTTCTATGGACGATCCATGGTAAAACTTTTCGCAATGATAGTTGATGTTGTTGAGTAGATCTTCCAGTAAATATACCGATCTAAGATCTTGCTACGTAGAATAATATCAGTTGGGAAAAGCTGAAGCTGGAATAGAATTCGGGATGTGAAGTTAGAAAAATCTTGATGGATGTTCATTTATAAAAATAGATATGCATAGGTTCTTCCGGCAAGTTGTGGCCATCAGTTTATAGGGAGGTTGTTACTGCTCGCATAAACACGTAACAATATTGCAATTAATAAAAGTATGTTTTAAACAAATAATTATTTTTTTTTAATTTAATGCAAGGAATTGTAAATCCAGAAATTGACTGACTTGACAAGAATCTTCTCTTATTAAAAAAAAAAAAAAAAATAACATCTGCTACTCCGATATCTCAGTTGCCTTAAATTAAACCAACGCTGTCGGTCGGAATGTCCTCCACAAGCTAATTACTGCGCTATTTTGATAAAATTATTTACAAAACAAACAACACCGTAAAATCATCTTCATTTCATTCAAATGGAAGACGCGCTTATTAAATGTGCAAATGTTTGTATTTTAATTTTTTTCATTGTGTTATTTTGAAAAATTTGGTTTAAAGCGCCCGTTCTAGTCTCGCATAGGTACTAGTCATTCATCATTAATTAAAATTTGTTTTAACAAAGAAAAACCAAAATTCAGTTTATTTCATGATCTTTAAATTTAAGGTAAGTTTGAAAAAAACTCATATTTTAGATTCAAATTCTACCAAGGGTGTCTAATTTGGCATGCTTTTAAAGACAGAATATTTTAAAAATATCTTCTATGATTAAAGATCCTAAATTCTTTAAAACAAAACTCAATTTATTTAAATTAACAAAAGAAAATTTTCAAGAAATAAGCACATAAAAAATTTGAAGCTATTAGAAAGGGATGAAAAGCTGTTGGTTTGTTAAATAAAAGTTTATAATTTTGTACAACATTGCGTAAATATTCGCATAAGTTTTAACAAGATGCAAATTTAATTTAGAGGGGTATAAAACTGAAGATGTTTGTTTGAAGCAACCTACAAATATTTGAGACTTTTTTGATAAAATGCTATATTTTGAATTTTAAAATAGTGAATGCCTTCCTTCTTCAATTTTCACTGATCTAGAAAAAGATGTTCTCGGTATACCTTACCATAACGCATTATTTAATATTATTGTAAATAATTTTAGAGAGTAATTTTTAGATTTTTGTATATTGTGTTTGTCTTTTTTAAAATAGGATCTCTCGTTTTCGGTTTAATTCACTTCAAATAAAACCGCCCGGCTGTCCAAAGTGTTTGCCACTTCATACCCCATATGAAATTTGATCTCGTGATAATTCCCTTGTCCGGGTTCCGGAATTTCTATGTCATGGGAGAGTTGCAAGACGCCGGAAGCCCGGCTTGTGAATGCAAAGGGTATGGACGAAAGCGCGGAAGAGAAATGCAAGCGGCAAGGAGTACAGAAATGGAAAACGAATGGCTCGTTTCTTAGAGTGGCCTCCTCGGCACCGGGTGCCGTTTCAGACCAATTACTCATCCCATAATCCCCGAAAGATCCGTGCTCGCAGAACTGCGCTACCCAAACAGAATTTGAATATCTTTCCGCCTTAGAAGTCTCCAGGACGTCTGTTCCGGCTGGCGGCGGCGACGATGGCGGGTGTCTCAGAAAATATTTTTGTATATGAAAATTTACCTCATCCCGAGCTGCGGTAATTTACCCGCGACATAAATTTCCGGGAGTGGCTTCAGTGTTCGAAGTACGCCCGTCTACGTTCGCATTATCCACTAAACTTGGGGCCGGTGCCTGCGCTATAACATGGGGTCCGAATTTGTAGTATTTTTGAGGGAGAGGATATGTGGCAAAATTTGCCCTCTGGCCGCCGCGGTATAAAAATCCATCGTCGGATCTCCTCCAGAACAGCTGTTGACAACATAATTCTTGTCCACAAATTAATTATCGGGGCGAGGTGTCAGTTAAAATTTTTACGTCGACAAAGAATGCCTGGAGGCGGTGGGGATCCGCCCGGCCCGGTGCATGTTACGTTCGCGCCAAACCGACAGCTCCTGTCGTCGGTGCCCCGGCAACAGCCACCAGCTAGAACATTGTGAAAATGCTAATGATGCTGTCGCGTCGGTGCTGTTAGGAGGTGCCGACGCCGGCGGTGCACGATAGTGGGGCGACAAATTACGCGGCCCATAAACACTTTTAATGGACAATTAATTTTGGTTAATTTGTTTGCTGTCAGCCCGGTAGTTATCGATCAGCGGTCCGGGCCGGCAAGTTTCAGGGATTCCGCGCGACTAATTTTCAGGGTGTCAGCGGCGGAAATCAGCGGCCAAACAAATTCAATTTCTTAATCCTTTCGAAAAAGGTTGGGACCTCTAAGACTCAAATGACATTTTAAATACATCGTTGATAGGACAAACATATGCTACTTATTTTATTTTACCATACATAAAATAAAGCAGTAAAGGGTACTGAGTTTTTGGTACATTTAAGGTTTTTTTTGAAAAATGTTTGTTGGATTGGGGGTAATTAGCATATAATAGAAGCCAAAACAACATTAATTAGAATTTCTGACTATCTGCATGTCTGTCTGTTTGTCTGTCTGTCTGTTGGATCGCTTACGTTTTAAGTTTTCGTATACTTAACAGTCTGATTTACCACCTTAAGGACCGGTCCCGCACTAGCGCAAATTTGTAAATCGAATTCAAAATCATGTCTTGAGAAAATTTAAACATATTTTTTTCCAAAAACATATGAATTTTAAAAAGAAAACGATTTTCTTTAATTCCTACGGTCGATTCCACCTTATTCTTGGAATTCATTCATGTTTTTGCTCATTTGGACAGGATATCTTTTAATACTTCCAATTTTTAGATACTACAATTAGTTTTTTCGAACGGGCTTTTTATTACTTAGTGGTCGGTCATAATATTGCTACAATTAATTATTTCTATATACAGGGTGATTCGCAAAGAAGTGTCCAACATGTGCTAATCGTTTACTTATAGTGTTCTGATCACCGTTTACGATGAGCAATTTTTTCGTAAGACCCCTCCTTAAAAAAGAAGTATTTATTAACGGCTGAAATATTTTCGCGTGTGCAGGAAGATGAGTTCATATAAAACGTAATAACTTTCGCAGCACAGTAGGACGACAAGTAAAGTTTTGATAAACAGTATGCATTATAAGCTTTTTCGCAGTACCTCATATGTATGTCTCGATCCGTTGGCATATGTGGCAGGTATGAACGTTAAAATTTAAAATTTTTAAAAATTTTAGTTAAAAATGTACCCGTTTAAAATTTCCTTAATAAGGATATGGTTTAAACAAATAAAATGCACCTTTAAGATATCTTTCAAATAAAAAAAGAACATTCTTAATATCTTTAGTCTGTCTAAAGTTATTAACATTTTTGTGGAGTCACTAGAATTGGAAAAAATGTCTGCTATTAAACTTAAGCAAACAACCTCTTTCGAGATTTCTTGTGAGCTTTGAGCTCAGACAGTCCGTTAAGTATTAATGCAGAAGGTGTTTAAACTGATCCCCCATTTTAACGAATGTGTACAATTTTATTCTTCGTCTTGAGGACCTTAAAATTCTGTTGCTTAAGTTCGGTCTACCTCTCACTGTCTCGCAAGCTGAAATTATTTTTTCCAACAGCTGATCCCTTGAAGTTATTGAACGTGAGTAAACCATAATATGACCCCACCAATAAAAATCAAGCGGGTTCATAATCTTCTTGATAAAAAAAATATAAATATATAAAATAACGCCACCATTTCAAAAAGTAGCCTTTCAAAAAAGGAGGAAGTTCTCAGTTCGGCTGTATTATGTTTTATGTATGTTACGTTATATTTCTGTCATTTGTGAACCGATTTTAATTATTCTTTTCGTATTTAAAAGTGTATGCTTCTAGGGTAGTTCTATTTATATTTGGTTAAGATCTGATAATTCAAAATAATTTATTTGATTGAAATCTCGAAAAATGGACACCTTTAACCAAATATGGTGCCCAATTTCGAAAATGTAAAAAATTACCAAAATTAACTGAATGTCTTTATTATTTAGTATTGGATTAGTATCAGTTAGACTTTCGTAACGATTTTTTAGAAAAATTTTTATACCAACTTTTTCTCTGAAGCCGTTCAAGATTTTCTAAATCTACAAGATCAATGTGTAGTTTTGGGTTTTGATTTTCAAAAAGCAACTATGCTTTTACTGAGTGTACTATTTAACTTTATTAAAGTTTTAGTGGGATTAATTTAGGAGCCTTTAAGAAGTTTTAAAAATGTTGCCCTAAATCGTCTTAAGTGGAGGCAAATGAGCCAGCGCAATGCCCGCTTATCGCCCAAAATCCGTTTTATCTGCAAACCTCAAATAGTGAGAGGAATAAAAGGGAAATAACAAAAATTTCTTAAGACAAATACCAAAAAATGAAATTTGTCTGTTTGTCCACCACGAGAAGTGCGCTATCGCCAGCAACGTACGTGCCCAAATCCCTTTTAGCACCTTGTAGCCATTTAGAGCACCAAACTTTGTCGTATCACCTCGATTTTTCGAGACTCCTCTTTATTTTCAAGATATGTTGTTACTCCACGCCTGGATACTTGCCGGTATCTGGTCGAGACAAAATTGTCGCCATAAAATTATTTAAATATTTAAACAATCTACAGTGGGGCGACTTCTCTTTATGCAAATGTGCATGTGATTCGGGCGCGTTTCATTTTTTTTGTTTAAATATTTTTCATGGGTCAGCGGGAGGAGCTGCAGCAGCGAAGGATTTTCTTGTAAACAAGCCCTTAACATGAGTGCCATGGTACTTGGTAGCACACCGAACAGAAATTTTTATGGGATCACGAAATTTGATGCCACTCGAAATGGTTCCGTCCGGATGGTAATCTACAAATTCTTGAAGTGGATTTCGAGTGGATGGGAGGGTAAGGAGCAATTGAGTCGCGTGGATGAGTGGTTTTTGGGATTTAACCCTTTACGGTCCGAATTTATATTTCCTACTTCCAGTAGTTTTGGTCCGAGTTAAGTTTTAAAGAATTTCACCTCAGACAATGGTTTATTATCGTTCATAAATAATTAAAATAATTATAATACTTAAATTTAAAAACTATGTTGTGCTACACTCGACATTTGGCAAACCTACTGCAAGGAAGGTTGGACTCAACATTCGACCGCAAAGGGTTAAAAGTTCTATCTTTTTGGATCAAATATAAACGATATCTTCTACCTTTATTACGTACGTTTTTCTACTAATTTTTCTTAGGAATTTTTCCTTTTGATCTCGTTTCTAAAATATTTCTTTTTCCACAAAATTTAAAGAATTTCTGTCTAATATTTTTGGTATAGAATTTCTGCGCACCTTTCTAATTTCTTGAAATTTATCATTTCTTATTAACATACCTTCCTGAATTAACATAAAAACATTTTTAAATTTTTATATCAGCTTTTAATACTATTTCTTAGGTCCTTGTGATTGCTATTTTATAAGCTTGTACGATCCTTTTGAGTGCAAAAGTGAACCAATGATGGTTCTTAAGACTTTTTAGAAGCAGCTTATTAAATCTTTGATATGTTCTAAAAATGGTATCAGTAAAGTTATAGAACGTAGACTACAATTTTGCATCCAATGGAAAATTTTTGAGTTATTTATAAATAAAACTTTTAATCTTCCAAATCAATCAAAAAATATAAACAATTTTGTTCAGAATTTAATTCTTTACAAAATAAGTGAAGACATTTCTCTACGTCGGACTAATAATTTAATGATCATTAGCAAAACTAGATTAATAATTCTCAAGCTAGAGGAGAAGATGGGGACTTAGGGTTTCATGGTGAATAGAACTTTGTGGCTTGGTAAATAGGAAACTAATGCCTTATTGATCAAACCTTTGATTGTTTGTCTTCTTATTAATTGCTATAATAGGAACATATACCCGGCTTCGCATGTTGCGTGTAAAGTTCAGTAATGCGGTCGGTCTAGCTAATGGTCTTGCAATTGTGGTGTGGGGATTTCTTAAAATTTCTTGAATTTTCCACAGTCATTATGAATTGTAGAATTGAATTCCGTATTCCCGAAAACATCTTGATTATATTTTTTATTCCAATTGTTTATTGTAAAGGCATTTCGGTCGCTATATGAGATGTGATATGCATTAATTTCTAAGTAGATATTTATTAATTTCCTACTAGATATTAATTTCCACTAAAATGGCTTAAAATTGAGGAATTTCTGATAGTAGATCTCAAAAGTAGGTCTCAAAATCTATGCTTGTAATAATTTTCAGTTAAATTCTTTGAAATCCGAAACTTTATGGTCGCTATATTAGATCTGCCATCTTGAATTTCCCAGCTTTGAAGGTAGTTTTGCAATTAGGACCTTCAAAAAACCCCCAAATACCAATTTTCATAGTAATCCCTTAAAGTTTACAAATTTTGTCCGCTATCCGCTGGGTCCGATATTTTGTAATCCTCGAATAAAAAATAGTCTATATATTAGGCTGGAATATGTAGTCCTTTCACTCACAAAGTAAAAATGGTCGGACCAACCGTTTAGGCGTGATTGAGCAACAAACAAACAATTTTTCGATTTTATACATATATATGAGTGTGTATGTATACAAAAATTAGTTTCGTAATTTTGTTGGTTTAGGAAATTTTAAGGTCATTCCATTTTACCTTACTACCTCATCTTAGCCCACACTCCTCTAATTATTTTTAAATATTTTTTTTGCACTATACGTTACGTTCTATCTGGCAGATAATCGCAAAAATATTTATTTGATGTAGAAAGGTGTCTTTACATATTTTGTAGAGTAGAGAATTAAGGGTATTTTTTTACCTTTGCCCGGTCGTAAAAGGTTTTTTTCACGGCCTCGACCGAAACGTTTGTGTTGTCGGGTGCGGTTAAGCTCATTTTTATTTGTATGGCATTATCACGCATTGAGTTCAGTTAAATAATTCAAAAACAACAGTTTCGTTTTTTTACTAAAAGAAGTACTTCGGTCTGTCTTTTTTTTTTTTTTTTTTTTTTAACTGTGGCTGCCTAGAAAGGCACACTTAGGCCAATTTTGGCCCATTGTGTTACCACGTAGCGCAGGAGACCATGGTTATTCGTGGGATTCGAACCCACAGCCTCTGGGACGGTAGGACAGCGCGCTAACAACTGAACTACCAGAGGCCCCGGTCTGTCTTACTTATTCATTTATTTATTTAATTTGAATACAAACCGAAATAATAACAATAATAAACTAAACTAGTTGATCTAGTGTGTCTAGATCGAATTTTAGTGTGTAAAGACGGTTCTTTAAGTGGTAGCAGAAAGGCAATATTTTCCATGGAGTCATATTTGTAGCTCGATATTCAGAAAAAGGAGAAATTTCTCATATTTATTTTATCAGTAATTTACAATATTTGTTATATAAGTAGATATTTTTGTAATTTTGTTTTAATTTCAAAACTTGGTTTTTTATTGTTTTCGCTCTCATTATAAGAAAAAAACGTTTGTACGCAAATATTCTTCAATTTAAAATTCGTTTCTTTTCTCATTTTAACAATTTTGCAAAGAGTTTGGACTTTCAAAGAAAATTTCATCTCATCAGAAACCGCCCCCAAAAGAAAGTTAAAATAAAAATCAGACCAAAATCTGCCATTGGTTGGCATGAATTACTGCCGTAAGTTGGGTGCAGTAAATCTTTTTGAGAAACTTATTTACTTGAACGGGCTCCCACTTAAAACCCCGCAAGTCTCAAAACTTTGTCAATTTTTAAGACGCAAGTGGGACAGGGACAAAGTGGCATTTTTTTTTCCGGGAGTGAAACTTTCGTGTAGACACCTTCCATGACCGAAACCTATGAATCATTTTCTTCAGCTTTTCTTTCTTTCCCATTTTTCCCAAAAATTTTCTCCACAAAGTGAAATTGTTTTTTTTTTGTTTTTCTGTTCAGATTATCGTGTTTTTTAGCATTTTTTTGTTCCACTTATAGGTCTTTTTTTGTCTTTTATTTATTTTTTTTTTATTTTCATTTAATGAAAAATGCCTGGTTCGCCGGCCCTAAAGAAAACAGCGAAGATGCAATGTTCGCCGAGTTTCGAGGCGGCAAACTGTGGCGAGTAAAAAAAGCCCGCAAGACCTGAACGTGCCTCGTCGGCGATTTTCCCCGAATATCTGAAAATTTTAATAGCTGACAGATGATGCGATTAGTCCGGCTGACGGCTAAGATTTATGGCACAATTTAACTATTTTTGTCGATGAGAGATGTTCAGGAGATGCACACTGCTCCCGGGCCCCATCCCGGCACGGAGGAGCGGCTGCACCAAAATGCAGGGGAAATCAAAACGCCCCGAGAGTGGATTTATAATATCCGACGGATTGCCCTTATGTTTCTAGCCTCCACCAGTGGATGACGATGACGCTGATGATCATTTATTGTCGCGCATTAATAATTCGAGCTTAGATGCCCCGCCGGGTGCAAGCTGCGGCCCTGCTGCCGCTTGACATGTTTTCTCGCCGGGGATTATCGCGAATTCTTTACTACCTTCAGCCTGGCCAAGTGTTTTTGAATGGTCTGCCGCCGGGTTCAAGGACTTCCAATTGATTTTACTCGCTATTCCTGAACGGAACGTAGATGTTTTCTATGCTAATTACATCCATAAATCCTTCGCTCTGATACAAAACCCTGCAAATATATTAGAACTACCTCTTTTTTAATTTAGGAACAATTTTTATTAGGTATGTTTTAATGGCTTAAAGTCGAAATTGTACACCTCCCTTATAAAAAATTATTTGGAATATTTTTGTACTGCTTACAAATTTCAATGAATTAAGAAAAGTTCAATATTTTTTAGGCTACTCTTTGCTTTTCATTAAGCCTTTTAGGCATTGATTTGACCAATTTCGTGGCAAACTCAATAAATATTTTGGTCTACTCTTATTTTATTGCATTTTCCAGTGTATTTTTAGAAGAAATTAAATGTGATGGTTTCAGTTTTTTTCTGTCCAACGTAAGGCATTGATTTTTAATCACATTCAAATTTAGGAGGTTCTTTTAATAAATGTTGGCACTTATTCATAAATCATTGCTGAGTAATATCAGAAGTATGCTTTGAATCATTAATCTGGTAGAATGCTATATAAAAACTTATCCATTGTCCTATTTAAAAAAATGTTTTACCCGTTTCCCCAGCTAGCATACACTCGCATACCTGAGTTTTATATGATTTTGTAATAACAACAAGCTCTTCGCCAAAAGTGCACACCTTGAAAATTCAAAAGTTTTATACCATTTTCAAATTTTTTCTATTTATAGGTTATCATTTTTTTAAATAGTTCTTTCATTAATTCAATTATTAATTGCTAAAATAAATAATATAATAAAAATATACAATTCAGCTTATGATAGTAGAAAAATACCCATATTAACTGACAAGCACTCTCTAAATATGTTTACGTCTTTTCAGTGCATATTAACCCACCCTTTCAGTTCAAAGAAGTAAATCTTAACCTTTTGTACGATGGGTCTTTTTTTATCAATTGCCTAGTTAAATTGAACTATAAATAATCAGACTAATAAAACTAAAAAGAAAATTCGACGCTAAAGGAACTAATATTTTCTTTAGATATACGTAGTTTTCATAAAACATGAAATGTGGGTCAATCATCTTGAGTTGCTTTGTATGCTATAATTTTTTCCACAATTTTCTCAAGTGGTAGATGAGAATTTACACAATATAAGTGAAAATAGAAAAACATTTTAAAAAACTAGTTTTGGTGTCTACAATTTATAAATAGTTTATGTATATGTAACTTTACTACGACCCTCTGAAGTTTTATTTACAAGTATGTAAATCGATATAGCAAAATAGTGAAACAAATATTTTGAACATAAATATTAAGAAAAAATGGTAGAATTCTTACAAAAAAATTGGAAAATTCGAGGAAAAATAATTTATCAGTGGTATTGCACAATTCTTTCAAATCTCTTGATTTTCCTTTGAATTTGAAAATCTTCATCTTCTCTATTATTTATAAAATAAGAAAATTAATTTACATGCATTATTTTAAATGAAAGATGATGGAGATATCTGTGCTTACACGGAATTAATGAATATTTAAAGATAGTTCTAGTTTTTTGAAAAATATAACAAACTTTATGAAAGACTGCATATATTTTGAGAGTAAATTATTGAATTGAAGTGAGGGATAGGTCTTTTTATAAACGAACCATCCTACATAAAAATTGTATTTTTGAACAGCTTTATTTATTAATCTTTCTACGAAGTTGACACACTAAAAATTGTATCAGTGGTTCTTCTATTCTGGTTGAGTACTGTGCACAGTATTCAATTAGGGCTTCGACTAATTTTTAAATGAGCTGTAAGTATTCAGAACATTTTTTATCACTTTGTAAGGGCCATTCCGAACTTCTGTTCAGATTTGTACACTTGCTCTTTTGCGGTGCGAAGATTGTCTATCAACTAAAGCCGCGGTTATCACCCACCGCTTAACGAACTGTGAAATAATCTGCCCATCCCGTCAGGATGTGCCGAATTAACCCTTCTGGTCAGAAAGATCTCAGTTCTCGTCCCGGAAGGGAAGGCAATTCTAAAAAAAAAAAATCGAAGAAATGGCAACATATTGGACATCTGCTCGAGGCGTTTTGTTTGTTGTCGCCTGCCCCGTAGGCACAACAAATAGCCCTCGGAATCGACCCTCCTCCTCCAGTGCCGTGCCCGGCTGCTTTATCTGTTTGTTTGGATTATTTGGATTATCTTTTGTGGCAAAAAGTCAAAATCGCAATGTAATGATTTATAGGATTTTGCCATTATTCCGGGGGCCAAGGGGTGCGGTGTTGTGCGAATGATATGTGGCGACCACACGCTTCCTAAAATATAGTGCCCTCTGAACCAGCCCTTTTCCGTATTGATGAATGATTCGGCACCTTTTGGGTTTTTGGACAGTTTGTTTTCGTTCTTTTGTCCATTAAAGACACCACCGGGGATGACATGTGTGTATTTTGTGAATTTTTCATCGAGTCCCCGCAAAAATATGAGTGGAGCGCAATAAAATTTATGATTCTGTACAAAAAAAAGAATGGAAAAGTGTCAGGGAGGAGATAAACGATTTATTTGATGGTTTCAGAGACGAAGAGGTCACTGTTTGGAAGCTAATTTAAAATGAAATAAAGTAAACCCTTCGCCGCTTTGTTTGTCGTTATTTGTTCAATAAATTTGAAAGTATTATACAAATAATGATAAACAATGACGACGCATAGCAGCCGAGGCGATTGTAAAGTCATTGTAAATTTTGACAAAATACGTATTCAAATTCACTACTTTGAAATACGAAATGGAGTCATAGAGAATTTCCGTAATTCAACAGTGACCATAGTAGCATTTTATAAGTTCTATTTTTAAGTAGAAATCCATACAAAATGAAAAGAAATAATGTAAATTACATAAAGACCTCCTTACAAAATCCACTACTTAAATCCTATAAAACAACAAAAGGAAATGTAGAAACAAAGGCAGATTTAAATGATTTTATTAACAAAGCTGGATGATTTTATATGGCAATATTTAAAACTGCAAAGAACCATGTACTTTTAAACATTTGCAATAATAGATTCTAGCAAATATTAGAAACATTTACATATATACAAAGGTTAATAAGAACCACAGTTTTGTAACACGTACTATGTACATATGTACAGAGTATCCCCGAATAAATAGCCTGTAATGTATAATTTTATATGCCGCAAACCATTTATTCAGTCAATCCAATCGATAGTATGGGTCACAAAATTGTGATATTTATATTGGGTCATAATTCTTATTTTCAAGTAAAGCTCTGTGTTTGTGAATCAAGTTAAAATTTAAGTCACTGACTATCATAAATTGATTTTCAAACCATCAAAATTGTTTTATTTTAGGTCCCTGCTAGACCTACGTTTTAATTCGATATAAATTTGTGCAATTCCACTCTGTGCTTTTACATTTGATATTGTAAAAATACATAGAAAATTGTAATATCATAAATCTAAATAGAAAATAAATAAATATATAATGAAACTTGTAAATTCAAATTAAAGTTTTCAATTTAAGATGTCGTAATGTTAATTTATAATGTAAATCTTATAAATTAATATTTTACACTATTAGAAATCGAATATTTGAAGTTTACATTAATTTAATATGATTTTACAATGCTATTTTCCTCTGAGTGTAAAGTTTTATCAATAAATTAAATAGGTCTAACGACAACTCGGAGAACTACATAATTTAGTATGGAAAAAAATACATCGCTGTCGGTTTAGACTATTACAGAAAGTTTGGATTTTATTCTAACTTGAGCTCGAACAATTTTTAAACCAAATTTTAATGTATGAATGAATTAATGGATACTTAATGTTTTTAATCTTGGGAGTTTGAACAGTAAACACTAAATTAAAAGTTCGGTTCTTAATCGAATTGGTTGTATGCTGGATAACATTTTTATTTAAAATTTGTATAAGGTTTTGAATTTTAAAAGGCTCAAACTTATAAAATTAAAAACTTCTTTCTATTTCTGAATTTTAAATTATTTTATAGCTGCATAAATTTGTAAATATGCATCGTTTCCTATAAAATTATTTCGATGTCAATCCTATAAAAATTTTATTCCAATTTAGGGATTTCAAAATTCGATCAGGGAAGCATTATTTTTTGTGTAGAAAAATAATGCACTTGACTTTCTTCAAATACTTTACAATACACAAAAAACACGTTTCAATTTCATCCTGCGTGCTACTTCCTTTACTCGCGGATCAGCAGTCCCAGTTGTTTTTTCTGTTTGTCTTCAAGACGTGAGCATTTTTAAGGCGACAGAAGGTCTGGCCCTATCTTTAACAGCGACACGGCTTGAAACTTGAAAATGAAATATAAGAACAGGTTGCACGAATTGGGTCGATTTATGATTTGCGTGGGATGATTGTTTTCTTATGGATCAATGACTTTCTTACAGATATTTTTTGAGTGCTGTTCTATCCGTAAATTGACCGTTGAGGGATGTTTGTAAAACAGAATTCATGGAAGAGTGACTACAATTTTTCTAAAATATAATTTCCCATGACCTATATATGTATAGTATGTTAATATTCATGCAAAAAAAAAAAAGGAATATAGAAAAAGTGTGCGGTGTCGCATTAAATCTATTGCCATGTCCTAAACATAAATTGCATCTGCCGCCAACGTGTGCCACTGAACAAATTAGTCCTAATCAAAATGTGTCGCCTTCCGAAGATTCTCCGATTTCAGTGAAGTGAGACATCCCTCAACGAATTGCTTTCACTAGGCTTCCCGTCGCGGCGGGGTCTAAGAGATCGGGTGCCCCATTTACAACATTTTAACCACTTCACTTGTCAGCTTTTGTGGAATTTTTCGAAAATTTATGGGCAACCGAGAAGAAATTTTGAAAGGAACCATAAACGATCGAGGCGAGGAGATAAAAAATTTTTTTTTTTTTTATCTTGGGGCTGCACGCATGTGTTGAAGGTTAATTTCGGGGAAGGACCCAGGGACCGGCTGGGGCAATTAGGGGCAAGATTTATCGTGGCATGCCGGCACACGGTTGGGTGCACCCGATGAGCAAATGAGTGCTTAAATTAATTGCAAAAGGTGCTACCTTCGGCAGAAGTGGAATCAGGGGTGGGGTGGTAGTTTGCATACTGCTTCCAGGACCCAGTCATTAGCGACACACTTAATCCCTGGGGGGCATGGAGTGTGCATCTCGACGGCATGGGAACTCCTCAAGTGGGGGCAACCTATAAAAGGCTCTTAATGTATCCAATAAAGCTGCTTCCAAGTGGTTTTTAAAAACTCTTAAGCAGCAGCTACACCGAGGCGCCCTGGCTATGGGGCTCCTGGTGCAGACTGTGCCAAACGCAAAGGACGCCCCATTTAATGAATATTAAAGTTAGTCCACGACCATAAATCCTTTTATGATCCTTTTAATAGTGTACTAAAGCAGAGGCAGCACATCCACTGGATATTCCTTCTGCCTCTAGAAGGATATGAGCTCTTCGCTCGCTGTTTCTGGTCGTTTAGATTCCCGCCCCCTTTCCCTTATTTTTGTTATTTTTTTGCCAGGATAATAGCTTCTCACGGTAGAGTGACCCTTGATTATAAACTCTTCTTCTCCGAGATGTGTGTTTTAGCTCTAATTAATTTACTTTTCAAATAGAAGCTTTCATTTTTTGTTGTTGTTGGTTTTCTATTTTCAGTTTGGGCTGAAACGGGAGACTTTCGGGACACAACGCACAGTTCTATGACTGCAGTGGCGAATAGTCTAGATCACTCGCAGCTTGGTTTTCAATCGTCATCGGTCCGGAACAGGAGTAGAGATCGAAAACATGACGGTAAGTGTAATCTCTTTTAATTATTTCTACTTATTCCGAAAGTAGGTTTAATAAAGCAAAAAATAAAAACTAACTTATTTTAAATCTTGACTAAATTATGAACGTATTATAATTTTATTAGGTTAAAAAGCAGCTATTAGTAATGAGCAAAACAAGACCAAGACCAAAAGCCTACATAGTAGGCTACACACTCGGTATTTGTTTTGGTCTTCCATCAACAGACTGAGTCTTTGGGCTTGGTCTCGTTTAAATACTCAAATATTTTGGCTTTAGTTTCGGTCTCGGTCATTGACTTCCTGGAAGACTACAAGATTTAGGCCGATTATGATCATTACTAATTACTATCAAAATCTACATGTTATCACACCGACATTGATGAAAAAGCACATAAATTACTTTAAATTACTCTAGTCTGGAAAAGTTTTATCTCGAACGTCTGATAGACTCATTTTATAAAATTTGTTCTGTAGATTGTGAATCCGAAAATAAAACTGTTCCATCATATCACGTTTTCGAGAAAAATAGGGTTGAAAAATTGAAAAAGTCATACCTTTTGGGCATTTTTGAAAACATCTAAAAAGAACTGGTCACAGAACGAATTAGTAACATAAGACAAATAAAATATTAGACCTTTAACTACCTAACTAGAATGAGCTAAGGAGACGAGACTTAAGGAGAGGCGATTTTTGTTACGATAATTGTGCAGTGCAGTTAGTATGGATATAAAACTATATGTATGTCATGAGAAGTCTGTATAAGTTCTAATTTCAAATTTCAAATAATTGTGAATTTAGTATTAATTAAAATAAGATGAATGATCATCTTAAACTTGGAGGAAGGTAGTTAAATCCATAAATAAAGAAAACTCTTATATCTTTCCCCAAGTAAGTAAAATCTTAATGAGCTGTATTCTCAAAAATATTAATTTCGACTTACTTGAGAAAGACACAAGAGTTTTTAGTTCTTATGAATTTAACTACCTTCCTCCAAGTGTAATATGATCATTCAAGAAGTATCTTTTGCTAGACATATTTTTGTAGATTAAAAAAGTAGAATTGTTTATTTCGGTCTTTTCGGGTGTCTGTGACTGGGATAACGAGCAACAGATGAATTAAAAAGAGAGCGGTTTATTAGCTCATGTTCTTTAAAAATCAGTAAGAGCTTAAACTCGATTTTTGTATAGAAAACAGAGTTTCAAATTGAAATCGAGCTCAGTTTTCCATGTAAAAATTTAGACTGAGCTTTCACTTTTTTAACATATGACCCAAGGTATCAATCGAAACAATTCGCTCATTTATTTTTTTGAAATTTACCTTATCTTAAAAAAAAAACGAATTCTTGTATTTAAAATCAGAGTCAGTAAGAGAATATTTAGCACGATATTTTCAAAACTATAATTAATACAATAAAATATGAAAGACCAGAAGTTTTCGTTTAGATGCAAAGAATATCGTTAATTAGAAATTTATTTGTATTTCGTATATCCTTTTGGGATATTTTATAATTTCATATATCCGCTTTGATATACTCTTAAATAAGTTTTAAATGTTGTTCTAGCAAATATTAATACAATACAATTTTTAGTTCTATAACATTTTGAAATTAATATCAATTTGACTTTTTATGGGCTACAGGATGGCAAATTCAATAAACCTTTATCTTTTTGTTCAAACGTAGTTTATGAAAACTTCGATACATGGACAGATGCGTTATACAGTTGATATGCGAAGTCTAGACGGCAACAAATTTGTCGAGATAATTAATTAGAACATCTTAAAATTTTCGGATATCATTCGAGTATTGATAAAGGAAATTTGAAGCATTCCATAATAGCAGATCGCGACTTCAAAATTTTGCTATAAATGAAACAAGGGAAACCTTAAACTTTTATTTGGGAGAATTTTGCAGGATGCTTGCATGCAGGAATATTTCAGTTTCAACTGACTAAGCAAAAAAAAATATTGCTATATTAGTTAAAGTATAATACGGGTGATGGAACCTAAATGGGTTGTAGCAACACAAATATACACAAACATATGCTGCATATCGTTATTAATAATAGATGAATTAACTCGATTATAAGATACAATTCAATGACTATTTATGTTTATACCAAATGTACAATGAAAATACTACCAATATAGATGACATATTAAAAAATATACGATAATATCGATTTCTCCTTGTAAAGTCGAATTTCTTAAATCATATTTGTAGGATCCCGATCGATAAACGAAACAACTGTAAAGACAGAGAATCCATCGAGTTTAGGTGGTCATGACGAAGCAATTGTCTCAACGGATGACACAAAAAATGATAAGAAGAACAAACGACAACGAAGGCAGCGAACGCATTTCACGTCGCAACAGCTTCAGGAGCTGGAGCACACTTTTAGTAGGAACCGATATCCAGACATGTCGACTAGGGAAGAAATCGCTATGTGGACAAACCTGACTGAGGCACGAGTGAGGGTAAGTTGAAGAACTTTTGATTAATTGAACGACTATCGATTAATCGATGAATTCGTTTCGCTTCGCTTTTTATAGCTGAATTACTTACAGTTTTTCATATGAGAGAGAATTTTAATAAAAGTATTCAACTATAAGAATTTTATTCCCCGATATGGGTCTAGGAATATTGAATCTTATGTTCTATATTTAAGAATGAAAAACTATGTCTATATGTGGGTCTTAAAATTATTTTAAAGCGATATGTAAATTAGGATACTAAAACCCTTTTAGTTATTCGGGCACATATGTCCAAAACAGTAGCATAAAGAGGGCAATCGAAGTTGCTGCGAATTAAGTGCGATTACAACATGTGTTCCTTGGAGTAATGACTCGATGACAAATATTGCTTTATGGGCCATTATTCCCATTATTCCCGAAAAAAGAGAAGCAGTTGATCTTGCCCATTTGTCACTCACCCTTTTGTTCATCATATCACCTCCACCTCCACGACAAAATAGGCCCGGGGGTTTTAAAATCAACTCACATTTCGTCCATAACCCACCAAACCTAAAAGAGGAGGGCCATAAAAAATGGTTACAAAACAAAAAATATATAACCGGGAAGGGTACTCGAGGGATGATAGGGCGCAAAAAGGGCATTCTACACCCAGCGAAGGCAGGCAAATGACGCTATCATTGCGACATTAGCTGTTCGCCCTTCGCGAGGGTGACACCGAATTAGCTCGAAAAGGGGTGATTTTGGTGTACCAAAAGAATTTATTTATGCGATTGTTATTAAAACAACCCCTGGCTGCGCTCCCAGGGTAGTGGTGGCGGTTGTGACGTAATTTGTACCATTTCCTTGTCTTAAAGAAACGGCACCAGTCAAAAAGAGAGGGGAGGGCACAACAAAAAATCAACATTAGCTCCTAGCAGAATGAAAGTCGCATAATCCTTCGAAGATTAACTTGAGCCCATGTTCTGTTAAAACCCTCGCGAATCTTTGTTTCATTACTTTCAATTATGCCTCCTATTGCGATGGCTCTACACAAAATCTGCCAGCCTCCTTGCACCTTTTTTTTCCACCATTCAAAAACGAAAGAAGGGCTAAAACAAATTTAGATCCATAAATTTGGAGTTGTAGCGCTGTAAAAGCTAGAGGACCTCTCCTAGTAACCTCTAACTGTAGTACAATACCGCAAAATAGTTCCTGAGTTTTTTGTTCCCAATAACCATTTTCCATGCGGTGTGGCTGGGATGCTGAAAACACAGAAAATGTCGCTAAGACACAGGCCATAACGCGATTTTATCAATTTTCCGTATTTTTTTTTTTTGCGGATTGCTATTGATCTGGATAACGCTGGGTTCGATATCAGCACCTGGGCGGATGATGGGGGTTTCTTTTTCGTCATGAATGGTGTGGAACGTGCCATTAGACGGACACCAAAATTGACCATCGACAAGTCCGGTGCCCGCTGACCTGTTGGCGCTTCGTGCGCTGTGGTCCGAGGTTGAGACCATTAAAAGAGATTTTTTATGGTCAACTAAGAGTGGACTAGATACCCTTGAATGGTCTAGCCGGTGGAAAATAACCGAATGTAGTTCTAATGGAAATGTTATGGCTGTTTTTTCTCCTCAAAATCACGTCCACTTTTTGGGAGTCGACCGAATGCAGGGAAATTGAATTTTGTATTTGTGAGATAGTTTGGTGTGGACTTTTTCTACTTTTTAAACTTTTTAAAGCAAGTATATTTTGCAGAAGTATTAAATTTAGTTAGTTTAATTAAACTGGTAAATCTAAATATAGAGAATTGTTGCCCTATAATTAAAAATTTTAATAATTAAATAACCGTTTCGCTAATAGAAGTACATTGCGTTTTTCTAAGAAATTTGGAACTTCAATTCGAAAAATGCACATTGGCAATTGCATTTAGCTCTCTGAACGATACGCTTTTAAGCTCATTTATATGTACTTGCGAAACAACGGCCCTTAAAGGTTCTCTTTATTTTTTTGAACAGAAAAAAGCAGCAATGAATCATGTCTGTCGAATACGGAGACTGGGCCATCATTGTTGTTTTTAACTAAAAATTGATGAACAAGCAATAAAGTGTGAGCAGGTGCATTATCGTGGTGTAAAAGCCATGAATTGTGAAAGTAGGCTAAGCAGCCTGTTTGGTTAACAATATACAGATACTTTTTAGAAATTATTAACAACACAATAACGAAAAACATCGCGAATCGGACCAGTACAACTCGCGAAATTACAAATTTGTTTGATACTTTTTGAATACACCTCGTAAGAGGAAATAGAAAAGAAAAAACGATTTATGTATTAAAAATATATCTTAAAGACGATTAATTTATTTATATAAACACTGTTTTATTGAAGTGCTGGTTACTTACAAAATAACAGATGAAGGCTTCGTTACTTGACTCAGCGAGCTTGTGGTAATAAAAGTATCATTAGGAATGTGGCAGAGTATGGCCTATCCAGAATAGAATGCGCAATAATGTTTTATTTAAAATTATTTATTTTGAACTTTAGGATTATTATAATAGAACATTTTTAATGAAATTGAGAAAAAAATACAGTCTTAATTAAATAAACAAAGTTTTTATTTATATTTAAAAAAGAACATTGAAATTATAGAAATAAAATACGAACTTATCAGGGTATGTCGTACTCTGCCATATGCTTGCCGGGTTAAAAGTCGGCTTTTGGTTAAATGGAAATCAATATTTGGGTAATTTAAATTGAACGAACGTAATATTGAGGTTACAGGCCCATAATTAATTCGATGTAGGATAAGTGGAAAAAATCGCCATTTGAAGGCGAATGCAGCTATTGCAATATTAAAAAAAGAGAGCAATTCAGAAGAATTAATATCACCCTGCAGACAAACTAATGTTATAATAGCTCGTATCAAGTAAGATAGATTTAAGTGTATTAACATAAGGAGGCAAATTAAGTGAGAATTCACAACGAAAATCTTGAAGAGAAAAAAGTAAGAATCGGCGTTGAACAGTCTAAGGACGGTTAATATGAGACTCATAAAATGGACACCAAACCGGATTAGGTTAGGTTAGGTTAGGTTACTGTGGCTGCCTAGAAAGGCACACTTAGGCCAATTTTGGCCCATTGTGTTACCACGTAGCGCAGGAGACCATGGTTATTCGCGGGATTCGAACCCACAGCCTCTGGGACGGTAGGACAGCGCGCTAACAACTGAACTATCAGAGGCCCCAAACCGGATTAGCATATTTCAAAATGTATATTACAAAAGTACAATTTGCTGTAGAGATGTAGGAATCATAAAACTCTTTAGGTCACGTTTCAATGAATCCTAAGATTACCTTCACTTGGATTGTAATTGATTCGATTTGACTCCTTAATCTCTTAACTTAGTCAATCTACAAAGAAACTGAAAATAGTTAAAAAGTAGTGGAGTCTTTTTACTGGACAACAGTGAGAAGTATCTAATAATAGTAATTGAATACCATTTATGAAAAGCGTCTTACTTAGAGTTTAAAGCATCAGAGTCACGATAATCAAAAATTATGCGAAACATTTTCGCATTGTCAACAGTTCTTGACTGGGAAGAAGAGGAGTTGATATAAATAGTAAATAAATAATAATAAAACCCCATGATGATTGCATATAAGTCAAATACTCGATTTATTGTCATACCATACGAGTATCAGCTAATTTGGTATTTCGAATATTTATGAATTTTAGCATTTCATTTAATAACATTTTTGAAAAGGTAACGAAGACGGTTTACATTAATAATCAATTCAATAGTCATGGAAAACTTACTTTATAGTTATTAAATATTTAAGATATTTATTCTATATGTAAAATCTTCCAAAATATTTAAGATACTCTAAAGAAAAATTGCAATAATTGAAAGTCACCTAATAAAACTGGAAAAAAAGTTAAAAACTTGAACCAAAATCCAGAATAAATAGCTTCTTGGGGAACGATGATGATTGCATCTTTCTCGACCCGGAAGCGGATCATAAAAAAAAAAACAACCGAAGAGTGTTTGCGAAGGCATTAACAAAGGCAATTCGACTATAACTCATTGCTGCTCTGAGCACGTAAGCTGGCAAAGTCATATATTGACACGCGGAAACTGAAGAACGAAAACGTACTATAAATTGAGAAGCCCAGTGCCATTTGTACGGCACCCCCGGCCTCTACCGCAATTTTTCGTTATGTTCAGTGACTTTGTTACCCTCTTCGGGGTGGAATATCGTAGAGAAAGTTTTCCACATAATCGATATCGTCTTTTAGGTATCTCTGCCATTCTGATGTGTCGTATCTATGTGAAAATTCTGTGTACTTCCCCCCCAGTTGGGACTTGTTTCTAAGCTCAATGGAGTTTTAATGTTAATGCGAATTTCGCGTACTCCACAGTTTTTCTTTTACACCGAAAGACACTGTAACAGAGTTCAAATTTTTAGGGGTTTCGTAATAAATTACTACAAATGATTTGTCTTTATTTTTCATTCGTATTCTATGATTAATAACCTTTTTCAGTAGTAAGATGTAGAAATTTAGTTTTCAAATAGAACGTCTCAATGTTTCAATTAGTCTAGATGTCGTTGTTGAAAAATCTAACTTTTCACAACCTCTGCATTCTGGCATAGATATCCAGGAGGTTTAAGAAATATTACTTATATAATATATATAGCAAATTTAATGTTTTCTTAAAGATTGCGCTTTAAAGCCTTTTTTAAAAGCTGTAAATATAAGCGTTCTATCAATTACTTGAACATCAATCATAACATTCGACAAATCTATCTACATCAAACTTTTTTTTGATAGTCTATGCCTTGACTATTTAAATCTTGATAAAAGAAGCATGATATCGGAATCAGTAAATGAAAATGAAAGGTCATCATGAGGAGAGAAATTCAATTTGAATGACAAAACAAAATAGATTTTCTGAAGCGTTTATTTATCTTATTTTTTTTATATCTAGACAATTTTTTTTATTGAATACCAATGTGCGAGTATTACAGGCTAATAGAACGTGCTTTAGGCTTAAAAAATTAACCTTCATTAATTCGATTTAGTTAAAAACGGCTGAAATATAGGTACTATGAAAATTACAGTACACAGCTTTCCACTTATAACAAAACTAAGGATAATTTTACTTTTTAATAAGTTTTATCTTGAATATGCGTGTGTTTACTGTTCTATAAAATTGATTCTCTAAAGGATTGTGCTCTGTTAGTCAAAGATATAGACAAGCTTTATTGATGTTCTTTTATTGTAAATTAAAACGTAACCTTTTTTTGTAAATAATAATTCTCTGGTCAGAATAAACCAGATCAAGGACTTAGGAGTAATTTTTAAAACAAATATGTCTTTTACGAATCAGATTAAGTTTACGTCAGAAAGGCATTTCATGCCTTAGAATTTTAGATCTCCGCACACTCTGATGCCCTTCAATTTCGCGTTAGTCCGTTCTACCTTTAAGTATGCTTCCATAATATATGATGTCTTTATTATTAAACTCACACACAACAAAGGAACTTTACGCGTTTTATTTTTTATAATTGCAAATTATACCCTGACCTTATACCATCCTATCATACTAAATGAGTGCCTTTCAGACTGTCAAGGATAGCACTTAGATGCGAAGTAACCCTTCATTAAAAATATTCTGGTGTACAGAATTAAATGCCTCATTAAACTTTTATCGCTAATTAATCTGCATCCAAGAGAACAATTAGATCAATATCCTTGCTGTACGCTCTTTTGCACAGGACTAATTATGGTAGTCATGAACCTATCTGTAATTGCGTAGTTAATTTTAAATTTTTTAACTGAATATGTAGATTTTACTGTATCAAGAAAAAAGTTTAAGGTATCTCTTTTTAAACGCTTTAGGCACGTTAGGAACTAATTTGTTTATAAATTAAAATTAAATGTTTAATTTTATTTTTGTATATATGGTAGTCTGTAGGATTTAATATCTGTAGGCATTAAATAAAATAAATAAATATTTTACAATAATATTACTAATTAATTATTAACTTTTATATGAACAACTAGGTTCATGTCCTGCAGAATTTAGTTCTAATGCTGTGCGTTTTAATATTTGTTAATCGACTATAACTATTCACCACAAAAAGAAACCATTTCAAATTTAATAATGATTTGATTTAAAAATCGTAAATTCTAAAAACTTCTGCCGAAGTAGAGGACCCAACCGTTTTCACTGTTTACAAATTTCTTTTGTATGCTTTCTACAGAATTGTCGCGCTCTTATCTGTCGGTCGCCGTTTGGACGATGATCAATCAAAAATGCGACAAAATTCAGTTTTCCCTAGAACGAGAGGAGCTCTTTCATTTGCCGCCCCCCATGTTATTTCTAGTGATTACCTGGCGCCAGGGGAGACATTTCATGTTTTGGCAGCGGGCCGATATCGGCGTATGATGGGAAAAAAAAATTCCAACAATGGGGCCCCATAAGTGCCACAAGTGGAGCCACTTCAAATATTTTGGCTCATTAATTCCAATAGAGGTGGGCTTAGTGCACGAGCGCGAATGGAAAAATAATTGCTCAAAAACAGATTAGAAGTGGCTCAGCCGAAAAATTTGCTTATCGGTTGATTTCGGATCGGTTCGATATTTGGTTGGTTGGTTCGATATGTTTGTCTTTTTTCCCTAAAAACCAACTGCGAATGTGGCTGAGGCATTAACATATTTCATCCACTCGGCGTCGAGGTATGCTCTCGCTCGTAAATCGAATTTGCAGCTTGTAAACCTTTTCGTGACTAAACCCATTGAACAGACGATTGCCCAACTGCGGGAGATAGTTGCCGCCGCGGATCGTTGAGCCCCACAGCATCCCGTGGTCCATCGAGTCCGAGTCCGGCAGAATGTTTCTCGAGTGCCGCAGGAACCACCGTATCTCGGTATCCTCTACCACGCTGGACCATTCATTTCGTGCTGGGGAATCGCGGAAATGTGTGGCCAATAATTTTCCATGCATTCACAGACAGACAAACAAAATATGGTATGGGGCCCTGCAAGGTGAAATGTGTTCAGCGCTTCCTCGGGCACATTTTCGGGTTTGGGCTAGTGTACAGCCCGTTTGCAGGATTGCATCCTGTTTTTGCTCCCCGGTCCGAATGATATACAGGCGCGAACCAACAATTGAAACCGCATGGACACGAAATAATCCCCTACTAGAGGATGCTGGACGAGAGCGCCACTTTCAACCCCCACGATCGGGCTTTTCGGACCGTATTTTGGTTTACTCGACCTGGGGGTGCATATCGTCTGTCCGGCTTCGCTTTTGTTTACAATTGGCAAAATTCGACCGTAAATACGTCGGAAATGGATTATTTTCGGTAAAAAATTGGTTACCATCCTACGGTTTTATTGTGGTACTCAGCGCATAGAACGTGGATAGTCCTCGCGTACCACTGGAGCTCCTCTCTTATTTGCGAGATTTGTAAAGTATGCTGCATACGCACAGTGCAGCAGCCCTTATGCTTCTTGGTATACCATATTCACAAAATATGGGACTATGCTTGTCTGCTAAAGCTGCTATTGTTTTTACTGATATTTTTCTAGAAAGAATAACTAAACCGAAAAATACTATTGATGTAACAAAGCTGCATTTACACTGAACCCAAAATCATTTTTCACACATAGAATGAAACACATTTTTCTTGTTCCTATAATTTAGTTTAAATTAAAAAATAAATAAAATTTCTGGTAGGGTATATTTTCCCCTTAGCAAAAATTTTAAATTCAATTGAACCAGCGATTCAGCTGTGGGATTGTTTTCTTATAATTTATAATTTATATATAATGAAGTCATACATTCGCTTACATATATGTATATTACTAATATCATATAGTAGGTTATAGTATAGGATGATAGTACTTTTTCAATAATACTTTTTGCGTGGGTCAAATTTGGTCCAGTTCTCCTTACGTGTTATTCGAGCTGAATTTTTCCACAGAGTTTCGAGACAATGCAATATATAGCATAGATATATATATCTAATATCATTCTAAATCCAATATGATGGACGTCCTAAATGGCGGAATACTTTTTTCTTCATAGCCCATTTATATGGGTACCAAATGAAAGAGTTCAGCAATTTTTCTAACGTTTAATATACTTTAGTTTTAAAAGAAAAGCATTGCTTTAAAAAGATTTCTTTAATTTAAATTAATTTTTAATATAAGTATAGATTAACCTATAAGTTTTTCTTCAACATATCATCAGAAGCTATACAAATAAAATATAGGATTTTAAAATGACGGCTAATAATTTTAAATTGCCTTGAAAATTGGTATTTAAGGAATTTCGGATATTTGAAAAATTTCAAAATTAAAGATTGTGGACCCAAATGAGGTTAAAATTTTCCAAAATTCAATGAATTTAATTAAAAATTTGTACTTATAGTTCTAAGGTGACTAATATCGAATTTACCAAAATTTGGATATTCAAAACAGTGACCGTTGCTTTCTAATTAAAGGAATTTTAAGAAAAATTATTATATAAATAGTTCAGAAACATTAGTTTTAAATCTATTGTCTATTATATCAAAATTTGGTGTTTCAAAGTGGAATATCCATAATTTTTGTAATTATTGAAAGGATTCCAATTAAAGTAATTACTAAAGGTATTTTGTGGTAAAAATTCATGAATTTAGATCATATCAAAATTCAAATCTCCCATAA
This sequence comes from Philonicus albiceps, assembly GCA_963969385.1. Taxonomy (NCBI): domain Eukaryota; kingdom Metazoa; phylum Arthropoda; class Insecta; order Diptera; family Asilidae; genus Philonicus; species Philonicus albiceps. The sequence goes on along the minus strand of OZ017776.1, from coordinate 12,285,314 downwards.
TTCAATGATATATTTATTTATTAAACTCTCTAAAAATATTTAGTAAATTATTTTAATGCACCAATGCAAATGTATTGATAAATAAAAGAAGTATAATCCTTCAGATGTGGACCTTAGTAGCAAACTGAGTTTGGAGATTTTAGTAACACTCATATTTCAAGTTTTATTGAAGACTTTAACTGACTGGGACTTAAGACATACTAGGGGAAACCGAATTAGCAGCTAGTATTAATATATTAATGGAATTAATCTAATATGTAATCGATAAGACTTAAAGATATAAAATTATTCATGCATTAACAGAAATAACTAGTCAACTAAAAGCAATACTAACTTGAATTCCAAAGTTTTAATAATATATTTGATGTCAGCGACATGAAAATCCATTATTACGAACTTTTAAGAAAATCTTATTTTGTTACACTTGCATATACATAAATACAGGGTGGGTCATCTGTTGGTCGTTTTTCAGCCGATGATTGTTAGTACTTAGTGTTATCTGTTCTAATATGAGTTGACATATAAAAATTTAAAAATATTCCATTTATAATCATGGAGTTGCTAATAACACAACACATACGATTGACCAAATGTATTATGAAAATGATCGTTCAAAAAAACCAACATTTCGTAAATTACGTGACAGTTTTGGTTGACATAGACGACCTACTGAGCGTGCAATTTGCAAAATTATTGATAGTTTTGGTTCAATAGAAGGTTGTAGACCGTATCAAAATGATCACCCAGTTCGTACTCCTGTTACTGGAAATGTTCGAAATGAATCAGGCATCGTTCACAAGAACTAAACATTTCACGAACCATATTAAGACGCATTTTGCATGCTGATCTTCTACTTCTACTGTATACATCCATATAAAATTCAACTAACTCAGCAATTGAAGCCACCAGATTATTTAAAACGTAGTCATTTTGTTAACTGGATGCTTGAACGAAATGAAGGATTTTCATCAAAAATCATTTTTAGCGATCTTGATGGGTACATCAATAAACAAAATTGTCGAATTTGGGAAGCGGAAAATTCTCATGTTATTCACGAAGCAGAACTTTATCCTCAAAAAGTAACTTAGTTTAGTATGGTTTATAGACTGGTGGCATTATTGGGCCGTTTTTCTTTAAAAACACATAGGAAAATGCCCTTACAGTGAATAGGGAATGTTATCGCAACATGTTAACTGGGTTTTTATGGCCCATATTAAATGAATTGGGTGTTAACGATCTTTGATTTCAACAAAACGGAACGACACGCCACACAAGTCGTGCAGTACTCTGTTTATTGTCAACAAAATTTACCGATCGCTTAATTTCAAGAAATTCTCAAGTTCCTTGGCCATTAAGAAGACCGGGTTTAACATTTAACAAACAAAAGAAAATTAGACAGAAAATTTAATAAAATCGCAAATTGTTTGGCAGCTGCAAAGCTTGGAAAATCGTAATAATACAGCGTGGATTTAAGTACAATGAAATACGCTTTTTCTTTAAAAAATAGGATTATATAAGACATAAAGCAATCATTTCATTGTATTGGGTTAAACTCTTTGTAGAACTCTGATGAGTGTTTCTTTAAAAAAATGCTACAACAGTGCCAAAGTTTGTAAGTTCTTACAAATAATTTTTAAAAAGGTAGACCTTTTCTTAAGATGTTATTTGTATTTAAGAAGTATGAGAGATGCGAAACGCCCCCATTCTTAAGGTCCCAGGTACCATCATCCCCCTTAATATTTCATATATCAAACCCTTCAGCCGAACTAAGACAGAACCTACAAAGATAACAAAAGGCAATACAAATTTGCGATAACTGCGGTGCCCAACAACAGCTGGCAGAAATAACAATTTCATCCCACTCCCGCTCGCTCATCTTCCGGGTGGGCATCCATCCGTTTAATTGTGAAGGGCAAATGAAGATAAACGAGGAACGGAACACGTCCTGACTTAAAAGGAAATCAGTGTGGTGAAAGTCTGGAACTACAGAAGAAGATAATGTTGGACAGGGGCAGGGGCGGTGTCGGCAAAGAGATGGACGGAAAGGGGATGAAGGATGCCCTCCTGCTGGTTCCTTCGGGAAGATGCAGGGTAGGGGGAATGAGACATGAACTTGTGGTTTTGTGTAGTTCTTTTATTTTGCAAGATTTTTATCTCTTCTCGTTATTTAAGCTCGCGTCTGCGAGGGTTTCGGGTGGGAAATTTATTTAAACCAAAGGTAGAAAAAGATGAGAAAGTTTAAACAGGAAAATGAATTCATTAAATAAGAGATAAAGCAGAAATTGCGGCTAGCAAAGAATTTTGTTTCCTTTCTCTCCGGTAGGAGCAGATTCTATCAAAAATAATTTTTAAGAAAGTAATTATCGAAATTGATGACCAGCTGAGAATATCTCCTACTGCTTGGTAGACACCCCTTTTCACTTCCTTAAAAAAGAATTAATCCCGAAATGGTTAAATAAAAACTCATTCTCCTTAAAAACAAGAGTTCCACCGACTCAGCTCCCTTTAGTGAAACCTAAGCCAGCGCACAACTTTCTCCCGAGATATCAGACGTAATCCCCTCGAAGAGATTTATTGCCTTAATCATGCGAGGATTAGAGCAGTGTCGCTGCCGCTGAAAGAAAATTGTTAAATGAGCGCTGAAAATGATCACGAAGAGAGTGTACCCCAAAAATGTTTTAGAGCTCGTGACTAGGGAGGGTTCCAGCACAAAAGAGGGACAATTTCGTCTATATTTGGTTTGATGGGTCGCTCGCCAACCAGACCCAAAGAAATTCACTGGAAAAGGCACAAAAGTGCGGGGTATTCCTCAGTATTTCTCAGGGAGGAGCAAGCACCTCCTTTTCTATGATCTAGCGCTAGAAACAGACGCACAGAGACGTCTTTCGTAACCGTGATGAGGCTAAAGAATAAGAAAATGGCAATTTCACGATGATAAATTTTTAATTAACCGTAACCAAAACAAGTAATTGAGTGGTGGACACTTTAAATTCATTTCCCGGAGGGACATTACCGTGATTTATGCGCCTTCCCTCCGCTTAATTGAAAAATAAATAAATTCCCGGGACAGACAGGGCAGGAGGACAACACCTCGCTGGGCAATGGACGTTGGACATTCAAGTTTTGCGGTCACGTGTCTTAAAATTAAGCGTGGACTGCTTTGTTCAATTTAAATAACTTTTATGCGAAGGTTCTAATTACATACATTGAAGAAACAAATTTATTTCAATTATAAACTCTCATTTTTCCATTGATTGGTGGGATACGTGTTGAGGTCAAAATAACTTTTAGGCAGTCTTATTTCTTCAAGACATTCGAACATTTCAAATTATTCATCATAACGAAACTGTTTCTATACCGTATTTTCTTAAGAAAATCGATTACTTTTAAAAATGATCTAATTTTTCATATTTAAATGTTTATTACTCTATAGGAACTTTGCGCAGAGGACTAATTGTGTGTTAAATTCAGAAAAGAGAGTCCAATTCAACTACTGAATAATGCCTTAACACTTTGTTATACGGAAGTTAGAACTTGCAATCTGTTTTTCTTTCAATTTTCGTTATTTTACACTATAATTCAATAAAGGTGGAGAAATTTATTTTAAATTGATGTTTTTAGTATTACTGCTTCAAATTGAATATCCAAGGGTTTTAGAGATCGCCGATTATGTATTTAATGTTAAATTTATAAAATTCGAAATGGCAATTCCACTATGATGGGGAGAAAAACAAGAACAACGAAAACCTATCATAAGTCGCTATCGTACATCTGGTATTTTAAATAAGCAAATATAAAATCTTATTGCAGATTCGTAAATAGCGACATTAAAAACCTCTGTATAATCAACATTTAGACTTATAAATTACGATTAACGAAACACTGTAAGTCGTCATTTTGAATTTACCATTTTGATATTTAACTGTAGATTCTTTAATCAGTGATTCTAAAAACGGTTGTATATCAATTTTCAAAAAAAAAAAAGGAGTTTGTCATTTGTCAGATGGTACAATTAAGAGCCTGCAAATTATATCGAAATTATTAAATAGACCCATCAAAGCAATGCTTAAACTTGCTCGGGACACTCCAACCGCAATTCTATATGATAGTCCAGACAAATATAACCTGAAGTAATTAACAGAAATTGAAAAGGCTAAAGCATTTACAACATCACAAAAAGGCATACACAATCATCTATCAAATTAATATTGAGAACACAGATTTACGGATATAATACAAGGCGAACAATGATGGGATATTATAATCTACCTCCACTAAGGATCAAGGACTACAAAATTGAATTATATTTTAATATCTATGCATCCAAGGAGTCTAAGTTCTTTGCATAGACAGTCTAGATTTAGGTGAACGTTTCCAGCAGTATGTTGAGAAGTACAAAATAAGGCTATTATTAATATTAATAAACGTTTCTTAGAAATAAACAAGTGGGCAAACAAAAAGAAAATCAATTTGAAACAAAACATTACAAGGGGGCCTCGGGTGGCATAGCTGGCTGAGCGGTTTGGCTGTGATGTATACAAAGTGTCCCATTCCGAGGATGGTTTCGATTCCCATATGAAAACTCTGGTTAAAAATTAAAAAAAAAAAAAACAAAATAACACAGAAAGTTGCCATATGGGATTAGTTTCCGAGTGTACGAAAATAAAGAAAGCAATTTGAGAATTAAATTCAAAAAGACATTACCAATTCAAGAGCTTAATTTATAGTTAAAACAGCATACAAATAGAAAATTAATCTAGAAGATGGATATTCTGATTTTATAGATTTTTAATATGTATGCCTATATATTATGCAAACATATGATTTGTAGGTTTAGTTTTGATTATTGTAGACTTTTACATACACACAGTCAAAAAGAAAAACGACAGAGTTCGCTTTCACACGCAAAATAAGTGTCTTATGGGCGTGCAATTCTTAAAGTTTTGAAATACCGTTATATACCTTAAGCCCTAACCCCGCTAAAACATTAGCCATGGAAGGAAAAGCGCAGAGCGGCCACCGTGGCACGTTTTCAGCACAATGGCATCGCATAAATTCCAGGACTTTTGGCACAATATGAAGATAATGCCACAACAAAGTTTTGCGAAAGGGTACGAGCCAAAGCGGTAGGCACTTCGGTGGCAATAAACCCGCCATTGGGAGTACGGGAGACGCCATATTTTCCGGAGAATGACGACTGGTCCTAAATCAAAAAGTTCCTTAACAAGATTCGTTTGAGTGCCATCCCGGGGCACCGGGAGCACTTCATCCAGGGAGCAATTTTAACGGTTTTCATGTTGTGAAATATACACTTGGCGGATGGCGCAATTTCAATAAATCTTGCGAACACGCATAAAGACGTGATCTATTCTACATATTACATAATAAAAGCGCCATTATGGCGGCCGAGCTCCAGGCCACTGAGCCACTCGTTCCCAGCCCTGATCCCGGCCCCGGTCGTGCTCCCGACCCAACAACGGCCACCCTCCCTGCTCACGTGCTGACGACGTTCATTTCGGTAGAGGACGGCCGTGTGGTGATGGTAATGGTGGTATTTGTGGTAGTTAGACCCAGCACATGCGTGCTAGTGAGCTCCACGTTGACAGGGAATATCCCGGTCGCAATATGGATGATGGCCCCACGTAATCCCCTCTCTCCCATCACCCCTCCCACATTCTGCCGCCCTGCCCTTTTAGGGCTGCGTGCTTAAGTGCTGCATGTGCTCCCAAATAGACCTCAATGGCTGCGAATTATGGAAAAGAGCTTGATATGGCTTGACTGGTGCGCAAGATGTTTTCCTCAGCAAATTGCTGGGCGCCATATTTTCTCTATTACCCCTACCATAACCGCCATATATCCCCCCCTCCCTGCCGCAATCTCCTCTTATTCGCTCGCAATCGTATTTTTGCGTTAATTAATAATAATACGATTTTACGCACCTCACCTTTACCGGGCACTAACAAAACAGGCCCTGAATTTGCTGTTGGTCATATAAAATCAAGGAGTTGGTTGGGGTGCAAAAGGAGTGACATTCCGATGAGTGGTGGGGATAAGGTGGAAGATTATACAGCACAACTGGGCTATGGCTGCCATTTTAATTGGATAAACTGTGTGTACTTGGGAAATAATGTTTTGTTCTGGTTTAGAAATTTGTTTCATTGAATTTTGGGGATTAAATTTTGACTTTCGGGATTAGAGCGGGCTCAATTTTTAGTTGATCTGGAAATAACCCCCTCTCCACACTATACGAGATTACAGGGCGGCTCAATTTATTCCCCGATGCATATGAGGCTCTTCCCTGACATTACGTTTCATTAGCAATTGTTGCGTTCGTTATCAAATAAATAAAAAAATTACAAGTTACATTTAAAATTATGTGTGGTTTTTGTCAGTTCTTTTCGACCGGAATGAGCTGGATGTTGTAATTTAATTGGGTATTAGGATGATACAACATTTGAAATAGCTTTTGGGAATTGTCAACCACAAATCCCTGCGTAATTTTTGCTAAATTACCTTTCGTATTTTAGTCATGTAATTAAGTTACTTAATTTGCGGAACTAATGTTATTTAAATTAACAATATCCATGACTAATAACATATGATTTCCATTTTTAAAGAGATTTTTGAAAATAGATTTATTAGCGCATTATTTTTTTAAGGTAGTTTTGAGTAGTCTAAAATAAAAGAAAGATATTCAACATTTTTGGATAGTTCTTTTAATTAAAAGTAAGTATAGTCTCCAGCTTACGAATTTTAAGTTTTTAAATCTATAATTCGGTACTTGGGTGGCACAGTTGGCTGAAAGTTCTACTCAGATCTACACAATCCTCTGTATTGGTCTTAACATATTGGCTAATTATTTTCATAAATGTAAAATACAGATAAATATAAATAAATTCCAAGCTGTATTTTCCCCATTTTCTACCCAACACTAATTTATTATTAAGTGGTAATAAGGTCCCTTGGACTGATTAAGCTAAATATCTAGAAATTTTAAAGGATAAGAAACTGATTTTTACTAAATAAATAAAATTGTCTTACTAATTAAAACTTTGTACCCATTTATTAATAGAGAGTCCTCCCTAATTGCTGAAAATAAGTTTATTATATTTAAAGTTATATTTTGAGCTGTAATGCTCTATGGGGTGCTCTACTTGGGTTTCAATGTGTTCGTACTCATATAAAAAAATTACAGACTGTATAAACAAATTCTGAAAAATGTTTTTATAACCAGCTTTGTCATTTCTCAACTTCTGGTCTAGCTGTTAAGTTTTACGAAAGCTGTGAACTTTTGGACAACTCTTTCATTCGACAACTTGTCAGAAGTTAGCTGTAAGGTTTAGCATAAGTAGGATTAGGTTAGTATTAAAACAAAATGCAATGGGTTTTGAAAATGTTTTTCCCAATATTTAATATATAGACTCTGTTCAATAAGAAAGAAACCGCATATTTATTTCTAATTTTCTTTACATACAAGTATATCGAAAGTACTAAGACGCAATCAACTAATAAATTGTGTAGTCTCCGCCGTTATCGCTATAGAATCGCTTAGCATCTTCTGGGCCAAAGATTATTTAAGTTCAAGATGTGACACTCTCTATACAAGCCCAAAGCTTGAACCCAAATGCAATTTCTAAAACTGTCTGGGGAAAATGTTCCCATTAGAGAAAGCAGGAAATAACTACTGCTTCCCATATTTTATCTAAATTCCAATAAGAGCGAAAGAAATAAGAATAGGCAACAAGTATAGAGAATAATGTGCAGCAAATTTTGAACACGCATTTTTAAAGGCGCGACAAGTCTTACGCTTCTGAATGCATTAAAGCCCACTCCGTGCAATGCTCGGGCATAGGAAAATCCTGAATGGAGAATGGAAAAGAGACAGGTAGCACTTACAGAGCACATATACAGATGCGGGTTGTTCACATTTTTTCAATATGCATTTTTAAAGGCGGGACAAAGTATTTGAACGTGTGCGCTGCTCTGGGTGGTGAAACATGGTTTCAATTTTCCGTTCCGCCTTCCCCTAAATTTTTGTCTTTCTTTATTACTATCTACGTTTAGTAAAATCTGCAAGGCCGGTGGGCTAACAGGACCAAGGCCCGGAAAAACGTCATGAATGTCTAGCCATGCTTTCGTTGAGTTTTTTTTGTATTCAGTCGACAGCGAACGCTATATCTGCTGAATACGTGTTAGCTGCTTGAGATTTTACTCGTACACAGGACTTCTAGCGAGTTGATTTTTCATTATGCCCCACACATTCTCAATTAGATTGGCGTCTGGGGATTGGGATGGTCAGTCCAACGTTATTATGTTTTTTTCTGCTTTCCAGATCCTGCACAGTTCACTCCGATGTTTGGGATCGTTAAACTGCGCGCACTGTGCCTTTAAAGAGGGCGGTTCTCTTCTTGTTGAACAGACTGTACATTTATTTTTCGCTGAGCTACGTTATAATTAAATGAATGAAGATTTTACCTTCTAAAATGAATTACTATATTGCACATATATATGAATATGTTTTGAATTGAGGAGTAATGAAAATGAAATTGAGTTTAAACACTTTTTTCAACTGCCTCTTTTCTTATATTTGATTGATAATGAAGTTACCTAAAAATGGTATAATATAAAAAGCAAATAAACTTTGTGTTATTAATACAAAAAAAAGTTAAAAAATACTATTGATTTAATGGATTTTATATAACCAATACCCTCTTTTTAACAATGTTAACGTGTATTATCTAAGGCACCTATAGTTAGACTCAATACTTGTTTAAATTTAATCTGAGATACATTATACAATTTAATGTACATATATTAAAGTAACAACGAAACATCATCTGTTAGGTCAACTACTAAAAGGTTTCCGCTGCCGTTGAATTAGACGAGCAGCCCCTAAACTTGAGCCCCACCTAACTCCTATTAAACTCAATTACAGGAGCACGTGAGTTCGAGTCATCACAGGGACGTAATGAAACGTAAAAATGACAGCGACGAGATCGATGACTTTCCCGTCATGAAAAAAATTGGTTATCTCTCGTTTGGGGGGGGCAAAAACAGAAAAAAATCCAATCACCCGATGAAAGTTAACGGGCGACCAATAAAACAAAAAAAAAAAAAGGTCACACGACCGCATCCCTCGTCGTCTCCCGGCAGCTCCACCAAACAACATCGTAACGAATAGTTCGGCCGAATCTGACCAAAATCCAGAGATGGAGAAAATGGTCCAGCAGCCGGAGTCTGCCTGCCATCGAAGCTGTCCGTTGCTATTTTTCAGATGAACAGAAACGGCAATTTTGCTGGTCACGCGGAAAATCAAAACGGCTGTCCTATTTTTGTCCTTTGGCTTCAGAATGATTTTCATTTGCTTTTGGTTTTTCATAAACAAGTGAAATTCCTCTTGGATCGGCGAACTATGTTTAATCCGAATTAGTTGAAATTTCGCGGTAATTGGGTTTAAGGGTCAGTAAAATTATACTTGATACTTGGGAAGGGAGCAGAAAAAAAAAATTAATTTTTCCTCGCCTCTACGGAAAAACGATTAAATCTAGGGGTATAATTTTGCAGAGCGCTATAACTATAAATTGAATCGATTCTCACGTACCTTGCCAATGGCACGGAAAAACAAGGACACTATCTTGCTCCCGGTGAGATATTAAATGCGCGTGCAGGTAATTATTTGAAATTGGTGTAAATCAGGGATTAAGGGCCGTAATCCGTGGAACATTGGACGCTCGTGTCCTTAAATCAACGCATATCGGTAGAGCATTCCCCCGGCGAAATTTACGAGATGTTCGTGCCGCTGCTTACCATCCCGGATACTGGATGCAGGTCCAGATAAAATCCATTTGCAACACTTTGATTTGTACGTGTGCAGCGCCCCCTTATAGCGTTTGCAGCGCCTGTTAGGCTGGTTTATGTGGCGCATTCGGTTCTGGGTTCCGACCCCTGCCCGCCGGAGGTGTTTGAATAAAATCCCAAAATGTAATCGAATCGGTTCAGAAGCCGGTGTCGATGTCGCCCGTGTAATTGCATTTGTAGGAAACATACCCGGAACAAGGACGCCTCGAAAACGCCGCAGAAATGTGGGCTTGGGCGCAACTTAGAATAACACATAATTTCTGTGTTAATTAGATAGGCGTGGAAATCGAAAATAAATATGAACATAATCTGGAACTAAAGACCGCCGGACTGTGGGAAATCGGCTCGTTATGGCCTACTCATCCCAGAAACTTAGAATCTTCCCTAAAATTCGAGTCACATCACTTTTTTTTAGATCTTACACAGAATAGGTCAATGCATTTGTTTAAAAGTTTTGAAGTTTTGGTTACTAAAGACAAGGAATAAGAAAAGCAGAAATCGATTTTTCTTCCACAACTGTTCCGGGAATAGTCTAGGGATAAAAATTCAACATGGAAATATTTCTAAACAGCTAAATTTTTCTTACATAGTAGTTAATTAGGTGAAGTAAAAAACAATTTGCTGTATGTCTATTTGAAAAATATTTTCATAGATATAGCTGTTCAAAAGATATAAAGTGTTCGTGCCCTTTTACCATATACAGGGTTGGCAATCGTTGTGGATTGACGCCCAAATTTTAGCATACTTGCAAAAGCCTCAGAAGAACGACTTTTATCCTTGATTTTAATTATGTTTTGAAAGAAAAATTAATAAATATGTTCAAGATTTTTAATATCTTCTTTGAGAGGCATGGTAGTAATTTGGCAGGACGTTTCTAATAAAATAAAATCGTACTCGAATCCGAAAGATTCTAGATTGAACAACACCGCTAAAAACATATGCTAAAGCATGAACAAGTTCTGTGTTGTGCCATGACTGTAGTCGTTTTCAAATAATTTTGTATTAATTACATTTTATTGTTATTGAATTAATGAAATTCAAAGTTGGCAATCGTATCCACATACTCCACAGTGTCCATAATCTGACACTCGCAATTCTTTGAAGTGATTTCCTTGTGATACATTTGCTTTCTAGACAGATAGACAGAAAATTGTCTCAGCTACAATTTTGATAATTCTATTCTTGAATTCACTTCGATCGAATCGAAAAGAGCTTATAAAAGCATATTTTGTATTGTAATTTCATAATACTCGTTAAATTCTTAAATTTGTAGCAAATTCAAATTCAAATTTTAATTCCTCTGTCTTCAATTCATTTTGTCGTTCAAAGCAATTAAAATAATCGAAAAACTAATTGAAGCTAAATGAATGAAATGAATTTTTGAGAATTTAAGGAACTTTTTATTAAGCAATTTTTATCTAAAAAGTGCTTTTGTAAGTTCCTTTCAATTCAATTCGAACGATTTCAAGAATGGGGCTTTTTAGGTGTAAGGGAAAGAAGTGACATGAAGTTTTCTACGAAAGGATCTTGTCTTTTGTAATTTATCATTTTCAAAATGTACGAAATGTTTTCTATGGGTTTTAGATGGAAGGAATTGTTCAGCCTTCCTTGGAATATTTTAGTTCGAAAAGACTATTTTCATCGATTTCGCTGTGTGGGACATAGCATTATTCCGTGAGAAGATCCAATCTACTTCTATAAATACCTAAATACCTTTTAATATCGGTCTATACACATATATTCTATAATATATGGTCCATTATATTCGTACTATAGGAAACCTTCCATTTTATAAATTGGTGAAGATCTGGAGCGTTAAAAAATCGTCAAAATATCACACGAGTCAGAAGAAACAAATATTTGCATAAAAAGCTTAGAAGTGTGCTTGAAAGAGTCGCTGCAGTAATAAAAGCTAACTACTAATCAATAAAATTTTAAAATATACATTCTGGCCATCTTTAAAAATTAACGAAATTACCCCGAAACCAGTTAAAGCAAAAACCTTTAATTGATTATCTATCTGGCCATCTACTCTAGATGATTCATAACTTCCAGATGCTTCGTAACTGGAGATGAAAAGATAGTGTAAAAGAAAAGTAGTACGAAAAATGAGAAATTAGCGTTACATTTTCGGATCGTTACAAAACTTTCTTGATTAAAATTAGTACGCAAATTATGATAGTGTCCAAATGGCACTGGAAGGCTTTTTTGGACAAAGGGAATGTATAAGTTGCCAGGACGCTGGCAAACATTTTTAACTCACGAAAGGAATTGTATTTTGGATTAAATAAATTTGTTTTCTTTAGAAATGAAATAATTTTCCCTTACACTTAACATTTTCAAAAGAAAAGTATTTTGGAAGAGTTTGCGGAGACAGCAATTGTTAACACATTATTTAGAATTCCAAAATCAATAACTTTGAACAAAATTTTGTCTGCAACGAATAATTTCCAATTTTTGATATTTTTACGATTTTGAAAATTGTTTGCTTATCGTTACTTTTGGTCCTATATTACATTAGTTTTCTATTTAATTTTATCTAATACAAAAATATAAATGTATTTAATTTTATATTTTTTGTTATAGGTGTGGTTCAAAAACCGTCGAGCAAAGTGGCGCAAAAGGGAAAGGAATGCAATGAATGCGGCAGTTGCTGCTGCCGATTTTAAGACAGGTTTCGGGACGCAATTCATGCAACCGTTCGCAGATGATTCGCTCTACTCGTCATACTCGCCGTACAACAATTGGACAAAAGTTCCTTCTCCTCTAGGTACAAAACCATTTCCATGGCCGGTTAACCCTCTTGGTTCAGTGGTATCAACGAACCACCATCAGAACTCGGTCAACTGCTTTAACACGTCAGCGTCTAGCGTAGCCGTTAGTATGAACTCAGGTAGCATGCTACCTGGTGGAATGGGCTCGCCCTTGACCGGTGGCTCTACCGGGGCAGGGGTCTCTGGACCACCATGCCCCTATACGACTCCAGCTAACCCCTATATGTATCACCCCCGCGCCGCCGCTGAGCCGTGCACCGCGATGACATCAAGCATTGCTACTTTGAGGCTGAAGGCAAAGCAGCATACGTCTGGATTTACGAGCCCCTATTCGGCCCCATCGCCCGTTTCGCGGTCTAATTCGGCGGGACTATCGGCCTGTCAGTACACCGGCGTTACAGATGCCGTCTGAGAAAACGCCCTTGGGGCCCTTCTCAACCAACATCAGCTTCATAACCATATCAACAGTAAGTCGACGAGCAGTGAGGATGATGCTCTCATGGGTCCCAGCACCGACACCGACGAGGTGGAAGAGATCAGGGATTGAACCGCGTACTAGGGAAGATGAGGTGCTAAACTTCGTGCTTTCTTTCCGGCCTCTTTATCTTTAGGAGCTAGTCGATAACTTTTTTTTTTTTTTAATCTCCAACAAATAGCAGACCGCGGCAATAGTGTAGCTTTGCAATTGGTTGAAGATAAGACGAAGAGGCAAGATCAAAAATTTTTTTGGGGGACAAATAAAACTCAATTCGTGGATATAACTGCTACTGATAGTAGGTCGGCCGAAATAGCATTTTATTTATGTATTAATAAGAGTGCCTACCTATGATAACTTTATTTAAATGTTGGTTTTTATATAGAGGCACTTTTTAAATCACCTTCACCATTATCCCACTAATCGACACATCTTACTATAGGACTATATGAAACTTTTTCTTAATCTTCAAATATTTGAAAATATAAACGCGTCATTTCAAAATCTACAATACGATGAAACATTTTTATGTATTTAGTATTTTTCGAATCTAAAACAAAAGTCAAAGAAATTAAAGAAAGAACATTTTTATTTGTCTTGTATTAGTAACAACCAAAATATCATTAGAAGCCTAATCAGTGTATTAAAGACACTTGCTATAATTTATAAATAAATTCTGAAAATGGTGAAATTATATCATATTGACTCTATAAAAATATTTAATTAGTTTAAATAAATTAAAATGAAATGAACAATGCTGCTGGTGTCATAAATTTAAAGAATGAGATTAAGAAAGAGATTTTATAGTTATGTGAATTTTTATGGCGGTGAAACAATACGAATTTTTAATTTTATTATCACCGCAATAAAAATGGTATTTAGCATAAAAATAGATAGAGCAAAAAACTAATTTAATCGGTAAAAAATACGATCAACATGTGTACAGAATCGTTTTATTTAAAGATCAATGGACCCTTTAAATTTGATTTTAATCTCAATCTGGCTTTTAATTTTTATAGCTATTTATGTCGTACTGTTATTTAGCCATATTGTAAAAGAAATAACTGGAGAGAGTACACGGATTGTGTTTCTAGTTCAAATTTTCCCTAATACACGGTTGCTAAAAAAAATTCCGGGGTGAAGTAGAATGAAAATAAAATTATAACTTTTGTGCAATCTTTTCTGAAACCCCATTGGTTTGGGGTATCAATCTAAAAACCGCATAAGAATACGTTTTTTAAAAAAGAAAAGTAATTCTTTAAACTAATGCCAAAAACAAATTATTAAATTGTGAAGCACATTATAGAAAAAAAAATCAAATACAACACTTGCTATCAGAAAAAAACTGAAATCATACAGAAGACGAACCATTGAAGGTGTAACGAACAATAAAAGTTTCTAAATACATATTTATATTTCTGTAAATAGGAAGAGGGCAAAACATAAATTACCTAGTATTTGTGATGTTAAAGATTTTTCCTAATAACTAAGAGTAATTTAGATGTATGTAGAGCTACGTGCGATGTAAATGTACTTAAAGATCAGACGCGGGGAATAATCTCAGCTGTGACATAAGAATGAATTTCAGAGATGGTAAAGGCATAAAGAAAGCCTGCAATATTCAAGTACGCAATGGGGATGATTAATTTCTCATATTGTAAATCAAAACACGCTGTAAATATGTAATTTATATATAATTTTTTAGACGGAATACCGAACAAAATCGAAGAGACTCTGATTATTATTGCAGAGGCAAATTTTGTGTTCCTTTTTAACTTTAACGAAAAATCATTAAACAATTTTAAGAAAGGGTAAAGCAAAAGGAAGAGTTTAACTTATTTTTTTATCCGGTTAAGACATTTTTTAATACAAAAACTATTTGAAACGAAGTGAATTAAACAAAAAGTAAAATCTTTTAAAAATGCAAATATGGCTAAATCCTGAAAACAAAACTGATTGACGAAGAAAGCTAAAATCACAGTTTTAGTGCATAAAGAAGGTGTAAAATATATTTATAAATTAGAAACATTTCAAAATAGATTTAATACTGCAAGAAGGAGATGTCCGCTAAGGCAATTTTAATTTGTAAATTAACATAGACTTTAATAGCGACAAAGAAGCAAACGTTATATTTGCGGAAAAAACAGTTTACCCCTTGAGGTATTTCTAGGTATTTAAATTAAATAAAACTAATGGGAGGTGGAAAAGTTATTTAAAAAAAAAGAAAAAAAAGAAAAAAAAAAAAACGATGGTATTCGCAATAGGTAAGCATCTAAGGTCTGTGAGCTTTTATGAGTGTAGGGCGGAAGCGATAAGCATGTGAAAGAGAAACTGCTAAAAACACTTAATACAGTAATTGTACTTATAACTAAGTCTTAAGGAGTTGTCTAGTCTGATGATAAAATATTAAAATAAAACTGAAAAAGAAAATGTGAAAAAGTTTACAACAAAAAAATTACAAAAATCGTTTTATTTCGGATTTCTTCTTTCAGTTGTAGTGTTCAAATTTTAAATTATAAGGACTTCAGTTGAAAATAAGGTAAGATGTGAAATTTTAAAATTGCATACTCAAATTTATTGTCATTTATGTTTACCTGGTACATGGCCTTAAAACCCCAGCTTAAATTTGGCCTGAGGTTAGGTTAAGTCGGACTAAGCCTAGATCAAGAGTGGCTTAAGCCCGATAAATCTTTTGACCAGCAGTCCTCTTTGTACGGATACAAAATTTTATTGAAATCGAGTGAGGTGCTCGAAAATTATACCGGGCGGAACAGACTGAAAAACAGGTAAAGTTTTATTATTTATAAGATGAACCCAAATATCCCACAGTAAATTATACCCAATAAAATACTTCACCTTTTAGTGATATACTCATCGAAATCGATTTAGTTAATAAAATTGTAGAAGTGATTGTACGGTTTTTAGTATAAACGTATGAATTTATGAAAAGCCGGTTATTTTAAAATCACAGGCAATCATGGAAGCCACATATAGAGAAATTGATTATTGAAAATTGGTGGAGTGGAGTTTATTAAACAGGAACAGAAACTTATTAATACGAAATCTGTAAAAAACACAAAATAAGCTATTTAAAAAAAAGGAAGAAAGAAAAAAGCATTAATAACAGTCGTTTTCGATTATTTTTACTCGAATGGTTTCAAGGGAGTCCAACCATCTCATCTGGGGGTGCTTGGGATTTCTTTATACAAGGCAGTTTTTTCCAGATTACAAGTCGTATGTGTACTAAGTTTAATGTAAATTACTCCAGGGAATCTAGAGTTATACTAGACCATTATATATATTTATGCATTGGTACATATACATATATGTAGGTTAGAAGAAACTGTGGAAATTCCATGATCCAAATTTACGGTCTGAATAGAATAGAAATGAGATAAAGTGGTTAAGAATAATATTTATTCTTCAGTTTTTAGCTTTCGGCCGTCTTCAAGAATTCAATTCCATAAGTCGCTTGCTTAATTAAGCTTCGAAAAGGAAATTTCTGAATTAAGCAGTTTCAAAATATCGCTATTTATGTATAAAGGAATTAAAACGTGATCAAATCGAGAACACAGTCTTTAGAACCTATTAAAACAAATAGATAATTCAGCAATACGCTTCTTAAGCTAAACTGATAATTTTATAGTTAATTTTCTTTCAATATTTGTAAAAGTTATACACTTGATTATGTATACTTATTTTAACATGCGAATTTTTAAAATCCCTTCTCGTATTTGGGACTACTTTACAGATAAATGAAACAAAAACTTGGATCACGAGACTGAATTTTATAACGACGTCTACAAGAAAAACAACATTAAAGTTCACCTACATCTCGAATATTCCTTAATTGCTCAGTAAAATTGAGGAATATGTATGTGCACATTTTGTCCAGGAATTTATTTGCACTTACATTTTCCAACCAAAAGTTTAAGCAGCTCTCCATTTACGTTAAAATTTGTAAAGCCATCGAAGGACGCAAGATTTCATTTCATTTCAGAAAATTAATGTGACTATTGGAACTATTGGAAATATTATCAAATGTTAATTCTAATTGAATTCAATTTTGTGGTCAATCAATACTTAGTAGAACTACTGAGGATTTACCATTTCTATTATTTGTTTTCAGGTTTAGAATTCAAATAAGAATTTAACGTTAGTACTAAAGGTAATGGAACTCTCAATCCTTGTTTTAGGCGTTGGTATGTCTCAAAAATTGAATTAAAGACCTTTAAGGCGTTTGAATTAGGTATAAAAAATAAATAAAGGGCGTTTTTTTAGAGGTATACAAATTTAAAATGAAATGAATCACGTAAAATAATGTTAATGGTCATGGTGTTAGTTTTATTTGAAAGACATTTTTATGCCATTAGTGCTTAAGTGTAATTTCGAGCATATAGACGGCTGGATTGAATGAAGCGTAATAGGGAACTCCAATTTTCGACCATTCTATGGAGGAACTGGGAATAACGAGGCGAATATTGACTATCTAAGTGGTCCAACGTCTATGGTTTATCAGCGCAGACGAGTATCCCCAAAGTAAGTAATCCATAGGTGTGAAATCACACGATCGTGGAGACGACAGACGTTGGACCATTATTGGACCTTTACTCGTATTTGCACGATAGTTGAATAATTTTTTTTCAAAATTAGGCAAGTTAAAATTTAGAATTCGTTCTTCAATATTAAGTTCTTTAAATGTTTCTTTGCAACCTCGAATTTTTTCATTAAAATGCTACATTCAATGGAAATATTGTTTTCATGTACTCCAACAATCGAAAAATTATAAACATTTTAATAAACCCCTCAAAGAGGTACCCCTGACAGCCCTAAGTAGTCTGAATTCTCAGCTGAATTAAATTTGTATACAAAGAACAATTCAATCTCAATTTGACCAATATAAACATTGATGTTTTTCCAATATTCTAAATTTAGAATTATTTTTTCTAAATTAAAAAATTTAATATCAAATGGCGGATTGTTGATGTTACATTTTACTGAAATCATAGACAAACGCTTACGAAAGTGCTTTATGGGCCATTAATTTCATATCCTTAAAATTAAAGATAATGCGGCCCTATACGACAAAGCAAAGGTAGAAACTTAGCTCCCAGTTTTAGAACTTTAAGATGAATGGTTTATGCATGGTCGAATTTTGGGTGTTGTTAGAGTTACCCAACAATTATTTTCCATGAAGATTTTAAATAGATAATGTAACAACTGGTGTCCTTCTCATTACTGTTAAAAACGAATAAAAGATAGGGCTTTTCTACCTGCCTTTGCACTATAAACATTTTGAACATTTCCTACCTTAAAATTAACCCTTTCTCAGAAAATGATGAAAATTAAAGGTTATATTCTCCGTCGGGTCCTTCTGCGCTATTAGAACCCTCTACTTGAGTAAGACCTATAAAACTGAAAATTTTAATGAGTCCCCGCACCTTCAACAACTCTTCAGGATGCCTCAATTTAGCGTTCTCCTAAATCTTGCTTTGCATTTTATGACCCCGTTCCCGGTGCCTCTAAACCACAGCCCAAAAATATGGGTCACCAGCGGAAGCTGCAGAAGCAGTCCTGGACCGGGGCAAGGAAACATCTCTTCATTTGTGCCGACGCATAAAAACATCCCTTCGACCCTTCGAACCTTCGCCCTGCTGCCGGTCGGATGTTTAAGAAACTTCATAAAGACGACAATTTCAGATTCCAATTCGGAGGCCTCCCGAATATCTTGAGGGGCGCATTTTATGGTTGCCACCTATAAACCGGGACGCGGGAGACAAAGGTTCCCCGGAACGGCGACGGGAAGGAATACGGGTTTTCGCATAAAAACCGGCAAAATAAACAAAACGAGAACAAAAAGAGGAAAAGATTTAACGGCGACAAAATTGAGAAGATTGACCTCCACCCCCCTGAAAAAAAGGGAACTTTACGAGTCTCACCATAAAACAAAATTTGATGTCGGAGCCAAGCAAAATGTCCTTGCCTTTCTCCGTGTGCGGGATTTGATAGTCCCCGGTCCCTCCACCTCTTGCGGGAGCATCTTGCCACCTCCTGCGAGAACGTCCCGCTAAGCGATTGGGTGCATTTTTTTCATGTTATGAAAGCGAGGGTGGAAAAGCGCACGCGTTTATAACGACAACCAGCGTGTCCTGGTCCTGGTCCTGATTTTAGTCTCGGCCCCCCCGGTCCCGGAACCTGGGACTCGATTTGATTTCTTTTCTACCGCAGCGTGATTTGCTGTAGGGGTGCATAAATTCCGGATAATTTCATGTAATGAATAAATTGATGAATGACGGCCGGGGGGTGGCTCAAATTGAGAGAAAAAGGACATATTGCGGCCCACGGTAACAAGTTAATGAGATTTTTAATGTTTTTCTTCCTATTTTGCGTTGATCGAATAATTGAAATGGATTTTAAGCGTCCCGCTGGGACATTGCGTTTTTGGGGGACGTTTATTGAAGCACCCTGGTGCGGTGTGGTGGGCTAACTGAATTAAATTGTTCGAAGCTTTTGTAGTTCTTGGAATTTTTTATAACATTTTGGATAAGAGAAAAAATGGCACAAGTAGAGTAGCCACATTATTGCCATAGTATTCTCGTATATAGTCTCTGGGCAATTTGAAGGGTTGAAATAGGGTCCATATTTGTGCATATACCGGAGTTGAAGTTTTAGTCCTACTTTGACCTTCTACCTTCACTTTTATAGGAAGTAGGGGAAGTAAAGTAGGCGTAAATTCAGTACAAATTAATTCCTATTTTTCGCCTAAATGTAGAACATATTTACCCTTTTTCTAATTTTAGGCTTTAGGAGCAAGCAGCATACAAATTTTCTTCTACTCTACTATGGTACGAGTACCTCTAACTTATAATTAAAATTTTTAATAGCATTATTATTATAGAGAAACTACAACTCTTTTTGCATCATATCATGGCAAATTCTTTTTGTCTCAGGGCATTTTTCATCATATATTGCACCTTTAATCTAAAATCACATTCAATAGAAATCAACAAGATTCAACAGGGGAGTGTATCTCTATCATAATATGATTTTTTAAGGTTTTCCTTGGCCCTTCGACAAAAGTTTCGCATGTAGCATTTAGCTTTAAATAGAACGCTTTATGCCATATATTTATGTAAATTGATATGAATGTGAAAGAAAGATTTTAACAACGCAATGGCTCGATTTTAAACATATTAAGTTTGTGGTGTTTTCACGATTCATTGCAAATAGTGTAAATACCTTAAATTGAATATGTTTCCACGTTTTTATTTTATAAATTTTTCAAGAAACCTTTTTTTTTGTTAACAAATTAAAAATAAATATCTTTTTTAACATATCGTGACAAGCACGCATTTATTTTATGAATTTACAAATCGAAGCAAAGTAAATTTTTCTTTATTTGAAAGCACTCATGTAGAATTATAACGATAATTTATATGTAAAATCAGATGGCAACAAGTTTAATTAAAGGTTTTTCCACAATTCACAAAAATATTTGTAGGTACATAGGGAAAATCGCAAAGAAAAACGATCAGTTTTCAAAATTTTAAAGTTAAATATCTCAAGAAATAAAAGGGGGTCACAAATTATTTAAATGTCCGTCACTTTTGATCTTAAATGAACGTTTCTATAAAGTTTGATAAAAATCTGTAAGAAAACCTTAAGCTCAATTGGGTTCTTTTCTCGTATCAAAATTAAACGTAAAACACATAAAATTTTCCATTTGTACCGCCAAAGGCTTATGTTTTAAAGATATTTTTACTTGCAAAATACAAAGTGGTGAAAGGCTTTAGAATCGTTCTAAATTTGAAAATACTACACGTACTAAAAAATCAATAACGCAGCAACAAAATAAAAGTAAGAATTCAAGTTGGGCCTAGAGGCAAAACAGTACAAGTAATTTTGGTTTAAGGGGAATAAAAATGTTTTATTATAGATTTAAAATTTCCATATGGATATCCCCTAAATAATGAGAAGGGAAATAAAATTGTTGTTTTTGCAAAAGAAAATGATCGCGCTTAATAGGACCGCCTTAAAAAGTTAAAAAGAGATTAAAATCCCCAGAAACAAATATAAAATTAAGTTTCACTTTAAAATTACTATTTAATGTTAAAAACACAGACACCATTTTCTAACAATAGGCTAACAAAAGGCGTTTTCATTTTTCTAGCAAAGTCATAAGCGAATTTTTGAATTATTTTAGCTTAAGTATTATAGTTTTGGAGAAAGAGGGAGAAAAAAGAGCACATTTTCAGAAATATCTTCTTTAAGTTTAGTTAATATTTAAATTCCAGGTACAAATACAAAATTGATGGCTTTAAAGGTAATCGGAAAATAGACTGAAGAAGAATCGGAAATTTATAAACGAAAGGTGAAGGAAACCAGTCGGTCTCTTCAATGTGGCAGAGGTGGCACCAACAAAGTGTGAAGTATAAACGAAGGCAAATTCAGCAACAATATAACTGTGGTCGCGCGGAAAAACCAGGTAACTCCATTTTTTTGGAAAATTGAGAAACCCCCAAAAATGAAATGTTTTTTTGATTCACTATCATTCTATCAGAGCGAAATTTTAATATTGCACATCATTTTCGAGTTATTAAGAAATAAAAACCGCATTTTGGGCAATAACAAGGCAATCAAAAAAGTTAAACGCGTTTTTCTCCTGTTAGTTACCTGATTCTTCCGCGCGACCACAGATATGTCTTCTGATTTCTGTCTCTGCAGTTTCCTGCTTAGTCTACTATTTGAACAATTTCCATGTATTTCGTCAATTATAAGAGCAAATAATAAATTCCGACTATTTTGCGTCTAAAATTCAACTTTCTCTTTATTTTCCTTCTACATTTTCATTCGAATCAGGAAATGTATTATCCAAAAACTTTAGTAATATGTAACTATGCTGAATTACGGCTTCCTAAGCTAAATATCCTGAAAAATGACTGTGGCAAAATGAAGAACTCTTTAAAATGAAGTGGTTTAAAGTTTCCATGCGTAAATTAAGCTAGAACAAAATATTTAGTCATCAATAGACAAGATTTTCTTTTCGATTAACATATTTAATGAGATATGCTCATTGAATTTTTCTATATCTCTGAAAAAAGACAGGTGCAGTAGAGGAGCCCATCAATCATAAATGACTCCAGCGCTCTTCCCACCTCTCCAGCCAGATTGGTGCCAATATTTTTTTTGAGTAAGTTTTATCGAGTGGTGTTATCGCGCCTCAAAAAATTCAAAAGCAAGCAAATTCGTCAAGAAATCGCGATTACAGGAAAATCCCCCATTCGCGATAGCGGCATGCCCCAAAAGGAGCCGCCCGTTTGAAATGTTGCACGTCCGAAAAGCGCCCTGATTGAT
The DNA here is from genome assembly GCA_963969385.1 of Philonicus albiceps. Lineage (NCBI taxonomy): Eukaryota > Metazoa > Arthropoda > Insecta > Diptera > Asilidae > Philonicus > Philonicus albiceps. The sequence goes on along the minus strand of OZ017776.1, from coordinate 12,262,853 downwards.
AGTGGTCTCCGGGGCTGCGTACATCTAGATCTAGGGCTAGACTCGTTCGAAGCCTCTGATGGAGCGGGAGGCACGTGGCCGCTGCCGAGGTCGCTTGATATTTCATCGCATTGATGGCCGCCCTTTTCATACCAAATTAACTCGAATAATTAGGATTTATTCTCTTCATTAATTAGGAATGCTTCAACTCCACGCCCTACAAGCGGGCAACCCTTCCACCAGAGGATCGGGCTCTGAACGTTTTCTTGGGTGGGCCCCACTTCAGGCGCCGGCCAAGTACCATTCGCTTCCAAAGGCAAAAGGAATTTAAATCAAAATATTTTGTATACAGAGCACAACGGCAGAAAATCGCGACGCCTCGAGTTGTATTCGTGCCGCGAACTACGTAGTTAGGGCCTTAGGGAGCAAGGGGAAAGGATGGATGCCACGTTGGGTCTTCTCGAGCATCTCAAATGAAGTGAACCGGAGCAGAGCCCCCTGGTGTGGAACTGCAGCTGGGGTGCTCCGACAAAGGGTTGCTCCGGACGGATGGGTCCTGCTCCAGCTAGGGTAATACACATAAAGTATTCAGTGCGGGTAACTCCGTCCTATAATTGCGGTGCTCTGCCCCCGCACCCCCCCCCCCGGAACTCCCGTCCGGCAAACGTGGCCCCATTGTATATTCAGAATTCATAATTGGCTTCGTGAAACTTTTTTGATTTGAATATTTATGACTTAACCGATTCACTAATTAAGGATTTATCCGGGCGTCCTTTGTCGTCCGCCCTCCTCTTTTGGTGGAGTTGCGGCGTAATTTAAATTTATTTCGCGGGCATACTTCTTTTGCAATCTTTTATTTTTATTTTTGGTTTTCTTTCCTTTATATGGAAAGCAAATTGTTTTGAAAGTTTACCGAAGTGACACAGCGGATGCCTCAAGTGCGCCTCATATTTAAAAAGTAGGGTGAAGAAAATTATCCTTTTTTTAGACTTTGGTTAATCAAAGACACAAAATTATAAGAATGTACTGTACTATACTTGTAAAATAGTCATATTCAATACAATAACCATTAAGAGCAATTGAAATATTTTTAATTACCATTACCATTACTCCAATGATGGTGAAATATTAAATTTCTGGTTCAATTACTTAATTGCATTCAATTACTATTACATATTACAATTGAAATTGTAATTACTTAATGATATTTAAGTTTCCATTACTTTTGGTTCTGTAAAAATTCTTATTTTGCAATATCAAATACTAAATTTCATAGTATAGTATAGGGTGTTTCAAATTGCTCGGTTTTTTTAAGAATAAATAAAATTTAGATGGCGCACTGAATTAGTCTGGGTATTTTCACATTTAAGAAGTGTGATGTATGACATTTGTAAAAAGGAGCTTCGTACACGATACAGCAAGGCGTTCAAATTATTGAATTATTTTATGAAAATCAGCATTCTGTGAAAAGTGTTTTTAGAAAATTACGTGAATTTTATGGTTTACATAATCGTCCATCTGAAAGTACTATTGGTCGAATTATTCAAAAATTTCAAGACACCGGTTCGGTGGAAGATCAGAAACCTGAAAAACATAATCGTAGCACCTATGCATCCTAAACGAGTTACTGTTTGGTGTGCATTATGGTCAGGTGGTGTAATTGGACTTTAATTCTTCGAAAATGCTGATCGATATCATCGGATGATAATCGAATGTTTATGGCCTGAATTAATGAATATTGATCTAGATCTAGATATTTGGTTTCAACATGATGGGGCTACACCTCACTTTGCACAAGAAACAATTGACTTATTGAGAGAAAAATTTCTTGGACGTGTAATCTCAAGAAACGATGTTAATTGGCCACCAAGATCATGTGATTTGACTCCGTTAGACTATTTTCTTTGGGGTTATGTGAAAAGTCAGGTTTATAAAACCAATCCACAATCAATTCCTGCTTTGAAAAATGAAATTATTCGTGTCATTGGTGAGATAGAGCCTAAATTATGTCAAAATGTCATTGAAAATAGTAGAAGTCTTTACAAGAGGAGGTCATTTGGTAGATATTATTTTTCACATATAAATGTCATAACTGATACTTCAATTACCAATAAAAAGTTTTTGAAAATGAATGCAAATTATGTGTTTTATTTATTCTTAAAAAGTAATCGCGCAATTTGAAACACCCTTTACGATTAACCATTATTTTCTCATACAGTTTAAGCATTATTTTCTCTTTACAGTTGGTTATCTTGAAGGAAAATTTCAATATTTGGATTGTTATTGAATATTATGATGAAATTTAATCTTGTTTAAATTTAAATTTTTTATATTATTGCAATTACAATGAAAGTTTCACTAGTAAATAATTACAATGAATTAATTGAATAATAGGAAAAGGTTCATATATTGTATATAAATGTGGGAACTTCTCGAAAAAAGCTACGACTTTGACCAGGGAACATAGATTGAACCTTCATCCTTCGAAATTGGCGCTTCGATGCTCTCTAATTAATTGAGGTACCCCTGGCTAAAGATCATCTAATACAAGATGTGACACTTGTGACGTTTTTCCTTATCTCTTTTCGACCTTGGTCCCGTTAGCCTTGCAGATTTTGCTAAAAGTAGGTTGTAATAAAGGGCTCACGTGTGAAAATTAAAACCACGTTTCACCATCCAGAGGAGCGCACATATTTGAATACTTTCTCCCGGCTTTACAAATGCACAGTGAAAAAATATAAACAGCCCGAATCCGTATATATGCTCTATGTGTACTGCCCGCCTCTTCCCCATTCTCGCTCCAGAATTTACCTATGCCTGAACGTTGCGCGGGGACGGTACTAACACCATGCATGAAGAGGCAAACATTGTGCCTGAAGCTTTGTCACGCCTTTAAAAATGTATGATAAAAAAAACGCTGCACATTATTTTCTATACTGTAAGTACTGTCCGTAGATGAGAATATTTAGCTACCTATTCTTATTTCTTTTGTTCTTATTGGAATTTAGATAAAGCATGGGAAGCAGTAGTTTTTTCCTGCTTTATCTAATGGAAACATTTTCCCCAAGTTGTTTTAGAAATAGGGTTAGAGCTTTGGACTTGTATAGAGAATGCCATATCTTGTACTTGATGATCTTTGCCCGTGGGCTCGTTGCCGATGACCTTTCAAGCATTTTTTGTTCTAATGAGAAATACAGTCGACCGATCCTACATAAATTTTAACCTTTATACCTCCACAAAATTTAAATATAAGCATTGTAGAGCAATGTACTGAAACATTCATAAATATATTTATTTCACTAAAAAAATATATAAATACATATACCATATACACTATTATTTGAATTGAAATATTCTACTAAGCTACTGTTTTAGAAAAGCACGCGTAGAGTGCAGTTCAAGTATCAGCCGCTAGTTGACTATGCATAAACAGAACACCTAATAAAATTTATATCTTGAGAAGATAAGATGGTGGTAAGTAATATCTAATATCTATCTAGTAATATTCTAGTTTTGTATATTATATAACATTTTATTTATTCGCTGATATATATATATATATATAAGAATTACTCTAAAAAGTGACGACCTTACTATCGTATTCAACGAGCACGAAAACATATAGAAATATACTTTTAAGCAAAACTACAACTTTTGAATTTTTTCTTACAATTCACCGTCGGAAACCCTAAATACGATTATAGGCTTTACATGTGATAGGAAGTTTGTACAGGTTATATTTAAAATATAGGCATGAAATTTGGGGAGTTAAAAGGAGGATTACAGCTCACCAAATCCTGTGTGCTTTGAGTAGACTTTATATGACTTCTATCATAGTTCTGACCAATGGCTTTTATTATATGTAGTTCTGCCCGGTGTCTTCTACTATAGTTTTAACCAATGGTGGTCTAGAAAAGTTTTGACCAATGGTTTCTTCTATAGTTCTTATCCCATTATATTTTCCCTTTGATCAATTGTTTGCATTTTCCGAAAATTGATTGATTAATGTATGAATAAAGTTTGATCAAAATTTCCTCTTCTTCGCCAGGAATAGTTTTTTTTTTAAATGTATTCACGATTTAGAGATTCAAGAAAAGGTATTATTCAAATTTTGTAAAGGTATTAAACTAGTAGGGTTGTAAACATTAAAAATTAAACAATAAGTAGGTGAAACAAGTGATTTAAAAGTAATTGTGTCCACTTTTGTTAACTACATGTCATTTTGTTGCCAGATCCAACACTCCAATTTACCCTTGTTCATTTCTGGGGTCGGGTATTTATATCTTCATTCAGTTTAAAGAGTAAAAGATTAGTAGTTAGGATATAAAAGTAGGTAGCTATTTTAAAAATATAATTATTTGTAATACCCTAATACCCTAATACCCTAAAAAATTGTGTTTTACGATTGAATTTGCAGTGGAAAATAATTTTATTATAGATAAATTCAGGTATTCAGTATTCAGTATTCAGGTCGTCCGAATTATTCTAGAAATTGCATTGTAGCTCATTTCCTTGCCGCCTTAAAGCCTTCCATTCACCTCATCTCCCAAATATCCCAGTTATGAATAAACTCCCTTCTATGGTAAAATCCTCCGAAAGTCCACTGTAAATCTCTGGACTTTAGTAAGACCTCGCACCGCCGCAGGAGGAGAAAGAAACGAGTTTCAAGGAAATGCTGAGGTGCTAGGAACATCGGTCAGTCTTCTTTTTCGACCAATGCAAATTCACCTAGCCAGTATAGGGCAGTCCCTTCGATTTAGATGCAAATTTTTCATATATCCTACCGTTTTTATCCGGAACTCCTACCAACTGTACGACCCGGGGGGATTTGGGCGAGTTCGCTTCCTGTTTTGAATTTAAATCGATGTAAGGCTTTCATCAAAATCAGTTGTGGTTGCTCGAAACCCAATGCAGTCGCAACCCCCTGCTGGAAAGATGAGCGCCAAATATATTTCAGGGGTGAGGGGATTAGTCCCCGTTCGGGGTATCCTTCAGCCTTGATGAATCGCAAAGTCAATGGGCTGACGTTGATTAAAATCTGAACACGATTTGTAACAGTTAGCGTCTGTCCTCAGCACGTGGGATTGGAGCCAACCCACTGGCCACTGCACCCCTTTGGGGCACCCCCCCGATTAGTGTGTGCGGTGTGGTCAGGGGCGGCTTAGATTGAATCAATTCCAGTCATATCAGCACCCCGGAGCGCCGGCAGGGCGAGCAGCTCGACCAACCCACTGACAAAAGCCATCACTTGTTAGTAGCCATCGCACTGCAAGGGATTAGCCCAGAGAAATGGCATCCTCGACGTGCTGACATTAATCATCGGGCTGAAATGATTGGCTCCCCGGCCGAGAGCACAAGTCCACTCCGGACCTCAGGCCAACGGTCACATATTAATTGCGATTTGATACCTTTGACGTGGCCCATAAGTCCCTGGATCACGTTCTGGAGAGGTGCCCTGCCAGCTTCTGGAGGCGGCCCGGCGAGTTCATAAAAGATACAGGTCAGGCCAGAGCTTCGGCGAGATTGGCCCTTTAATTGTCAAAACGGATTTGCCTGCTCAAGAGATGGAGGGGCGGCTCCATTAATTACACTAGGCCCAATTAAGAAACCACTCAACGCGGAGCTCTTCCACGGAATTCCGTATAACCTTAAAAGGAAATCAATTTTACAAACAATTCTTATGAATAAAATTGTTCCCATAGTTTTCCTGTACATTCAGAGAAAAATATTGGTAAAATTAACTAGCTACGAATTAACAACGAATAGGACATGAAAATGCTGCAACAATATTATTTTTGGTTATTTTAACTAATAAAAAATTACAGATGAACAAGTTGGTTTAATTTTAACAATCCACGTTAAAGAAACTGATGGACTGATGGACACTAACGTGGACATAATCATAAGATTGCTATAATAACAGCTACCCGATTTAAAAAATTTTTAAAAGTGCATTAAATTACCATGATATTTATATTTTAAACTAAACTCTTTTCAGTTTAATTTTTACCTTAAAATGGGTTGTAAGTTAAAGCGTTTCGATGCACTTTTCAAAAAATTTCAAATTTTTGAAATGGGTAGCTGCTAATAAGTTTTCGTTCAAGTTTAATATAAAACTTTGTATTACACTGGATAGACGAAAAAAACATAACTGATGTACCATAGTTTATAGTTGCTTTACAGTTCTTAGAGGGTTTCTCTGGATAGACCATCATCGTTATGCTTTTGACGCACTTTTTCCATAATAATTTGAAAACTATTTCACCCAAAATTTATTACTGAGCCGAATTTTAACTTGCTTAGTCAAATAATCTCTTAGATAAAAGTTGAAAGATCGTAGAATCTTGAAATCTCAGTTAAAATGAAAATCTGGTTACTTTTTAAAATAATATTCAAGTACAAATTTGATCAAGGGCTCGTTTTGGCCTATACGCATAACAAATTACAGGTAACCATCCTATAATACGGTAGATAGGTTCCTAGAAAATGTCATCTTATGGAAAACCGTGCTATAGTAGACTAGGAACTAGCACAAAATTCGGGAATGCGTTCAGAAAATCGTTTAACCATGCGAACCCCATAATGAATGAATGAATGAATGTTGTTCTGTGATAAGCGTTCTACACTATAGTGAAGAGCACATGGAAATTGAACGTGTAGTTCTCGTGTTTCTAGTGAACACACAGAAAAGAGACGTGATCGAGAATACGTTTTTTTTTTATAATATTTAGTTATTATTATTTAAGTTTTCGATGTTAATGTGAACCCTTATAAACAATTTTATGAGATATTAGTTAGTTTTATGTGATAATTAAAATCGCTTTATGTTTAAGCATTTTAAATATTTAGATTTTGTTCTGAATAGAGAATTTCGGTTATTTTAAAATAATAATATGAGAATATTTTGGAATTCTGGATAAAATTCTTATATAAATAGGTTAAACACCCCTTGGTATTGATGTGTATATCGGAATCAAAAAGATATCACTATTTTGGGATCAGCATAAAAATTGATATATGAACTAATAATCCTTGATCCGTATCATGCATATCACAATTCATCCCCTCCACCACTGACCTACACAAATCGGAGGGTGGGTAAAACAAGAAAAAAAAAAGGTAGGGCCATAGTCCGCTTGAGCCACCCGTTCTCGACTTCCTCAGGACCGTCGCAGGGGCCGTATAATTTGATTTTCATTTCAGCGAGCTCCATAAATGCTAATGCCGAACATCCAGAGATATAATAGCGGGAAGTCCTGGGTTGACATTCAGTTCTTAGAGGTTTTGCTAACAAACAAATCCTTTGGCATCCTTTTTGGTCCAATAAAACAAGGCCATTACACAAATCTACTCCCAGCGCCACATACATTTGTAACCCGCCCGGAACCCGGCAGTCGGCGATAGCCGCCCCCGAAACTACCCCCAGCAAGCAAAAGAGGAGCAGAGCCACAGCAGCACCACCATTCTTCCTCCGTAGATGGCTGTTTGGGAGCAAATAGTACAAAGATTCGTCTTTCTCGAGGAGCTGGCCATGTATTCCCTCGGGAGATCCAGGGAATGGGCACATGCACGACATACTTGCTCCGGAGGGGCCTGAAGGTTATGTTGTATATATTCACATACTCCGGCCGGCAGCCCCTCGGGGCCGGGGGAGATAGTTGTAAAAAGGTCAAAAAATCAATCGCCCACGGGACTAATTCGTTTGAATCTAAGAAAATCTAGGAAAATCCCCGGCAACGACCTCTGGAGTTTGAGCCCTGGGATTGTCAACGACGAGATATTGTTGCGTTGTTGTTGCCCCGATCGGGTGCTGCGAGCGCCGGAGCCCCTCCCGCCGCTGACTCCAGCTCATTTTGGCCATTGAGTGATACTTTTCGGTCCTTACGAGAGTTACTTTTTCTTCGATTGCGTTCTTTCTCGGCCTTTTTTCTTTTTTTTTTTTTTTTTGGTCTCTCCCAGGGCTGGGGCGGTGCTATGTCCCTGAAAATTACCTTTAGGTGAACGTGCTTGCAAATATCCTTACAGCAACGAGACTAAAGTAAATATATTAGACGTGGTTGGGTCCTCTACTGCTCATAATTTTCAATCTGAAAAAAGAAATACCTATGTACCATTTTTAGCTAACACAGTTTGTTCCTTAGTAATAACTATAATAATGTACGAGTACAAAATAAAAACGTTTTTAAGTATTGCCTTAAATTACAAAATACCAAAAACAAACTTAGGGGAAGGTGGGGCTTAATTGAAGGTTTAGTTATTTAGTTTAGGAAACATTTTGATTATCTGTTAATTGCTACAATAGGAACATATTTTAAGTAGTTAGAGAACAAATAACTAAAATATTGAACATCAACACATCTTGCTCCTTGGGTGGATAAGGTGCGGTTTAGTATTATAATTTTGTAAACGCAATTTCTTATCATTCTGAAACCGAAAGAAATATAAAATTTACAATAAGAATTTAATTGTTGTTACAAATTACGCTACGAATTCAAAGCCAAATTTAGATCAAACTAAATAAGATCAGAGCAAGAAAAGTTTGGTCTAACTCATAGATTTACAAAACCTCAAAACTTCGAAGTCATTCGAATCATTGATAGAGGCGGAATGGCCACTTATAATAAACATATTATCGGTATCGTAATTCTTTTGGTTTAAGAGATATTAGGAGTACCCTATCTTAACTTATGGTACTACTCCATCCTACTCCGACCTTTCCTATAATTTAATATTAAGGAGTTATATCTGTTTACAATTTTCAAAAAAACGTTATTTTCTCAAAACCCTGTTTCAGATATGATTTGTATAATAATTGAAAAACTGTTAAGTTGATTATCTTAAAATTGTATACACAGCTTTATAATGAGACTCTATGTTTCTATTTTGCCGATATTTAAATTCAATCATCATTTTTTGAAGAAATTATTTTTCATATTCAAAATTTCAATTTTCTTTATAAATTGATAGTATTCTCGTAGTTTTACGAACATCGTAAATTGGCTTCGTTAACAGATATTATGATTATATTCTTTGATTTCATATAAGTATATATTGTCTATGAAATGCTTTATTTATATGTATGTATATAGAAAAAATATACTTTTTTTAAAGTGAAACTTACACAATATTCAAGTGCAAATGATAATTCAATCTCTTCGGTTTTAGATTTTGTTCTTTTTTACGAAATAATCTGCATTAATACTTTTAAAACTAGAAATTTTACTTTGCTCTTTCGGTTATATACTGAAAATCAGATAATATTATAATATTTTAGTAGAAGACAACTTTTAGTTATAACATTGTAGCAAAAGTCAACAATAACAACAAAAAACAAAAAAAAAACAGAAATAAAAAATTCTTATATAACGACCAAAAATTCTAAACTTAGATTTCAATAAAAATGAATACCCTGTGATTTTAAGGTTCTATAATCAAACATTTTGCAATTTCAAATTTTTGATTTAAGTTTTTATAAACTTAACAAAAATTCAGTAATAATTTGTATATGTAGCAATTGTGTGGCTTGCGCCATTTCTTAAAAACGAATTCTCCTTTTTATCTTATGCTTAAAAATGCACAAATATTTTTGGATGTGATACATGAATTTGAATCATTCAAGTTTAGCTTCGTTATTTTGTAATTGTAATACTAAATATATAATCATTAGTCTTGTTTAGTAAGTTTTTATAAATATATACTGTCAATATTAACTCCAGGTTCATCTAACTTCAATATCTATGGAATTCTACAACTTAAAATATCTGCACTTCTACCTGTAAAAAAAACATGCATTGAAAACCAAAAATACTCATGACGCAAGTGCAAACGAATCAAAATTATTTTCAGCCAGATCCCTAATCGCACTTGATACTTGAGATATTGCAGGTGATCGCTCGCTACTTTTTCAAGTACTACTCCATGAAAAAATTTGTTTTGAAAACACTTCGTACCAGCATAGGGTGTTTGGGAAACACCCCAAATCAAAAGTAACTCACAGGGTGTTATTGCAAAATCCCTCCTTACAAAAATTCACTATCCAAAGACCAAAGCCATCGACGGATTACTGCGTCGAGCCTATTTGAAAAGGCAATGTAAAGTAAAATAAAAATATAATCGAATGTAAAAAAAAAAATGTATTGGAGGACAAAAAATGCGATTAAAAGCGCGGCTTAATTGAGTGGCGCAGGCATTCGAATGGACGAAATTAAAAATTAATTTGAATCCCTTTTGGGGGCTAAATCCGAAGATATTAAGCTGGCGGAGCTGATTGACGGAAAATATTTTGCAGAGGCTGGGACCCCATGCCGTGCCGGGTGCCCGGTGAATGGTGGAAATGTGAAAAACGAGAAAATTCACCGGAAGGGGATGAATCTGAAATGTGCTTTGTGTCAGGAATTTATGAAGGATGCATTCATGAATGCAAAGTGTCCCCACGGCGAGGGCATCAAGTGCAGGTCGGCCTCTTTGTGCAAGTCGGCCTCCGCCCCGAGTATTATCGGCCCGACTCAAATGGACTGGCCAGGCCAGAGGATGCATATATGCAACAATATGGGCTTTAATCAAAATTTATGAATTTTGAATCCGAACCGGAGAGTTCGGAGCCTGGATGTGTCCTTCTGTCCTGCGCTGGGCAACCACCGCCTACCCGGGGCTGCGTCTCCAGCTCGGGAGCTCCGGGCAGTATAAATTATTCTGGACATGTAAAGTGCCATTTTGAATATGAAATTTGATGCTATATTAAGCCTTTTGTGTGGAGTTCACCGGCAGTGGGTCGGCTAGAGGAGGAGGTGTTGGGCGCCTTTGTGGAATGGGGTTCGGGCTTCGCATTGTTGTCGACACTCTGGGGCTCCCGCACTTAAATAAACTTCAAAAAAGGACTGGGTTGGGGCCGCATGAATTCAACTATAAAAGCCACCAGCCCCTAGGGCGGGGGATGGCTAAATGGAAATGGCCAGAAGGTACGAATCGCCCCAGGCAGCGCAGTTCTAAGTTTTGAAGAGGACACAGGGTGACCCGGGACGGGGGGGCACAAGACACGATGGACCAGGCTGTTGTTCAAACTGGCTTATTACCATTTCATGGCATCTTTCGGAATTCTCTGCTTTTGAAATTTTCCCTTTTCGCATAACAAAAGGCAAAAGATGACAAAGGGAGCTTTCCTAGAATAATTTATAAATGCCTTGTCGTGCTCGTCTACAGAACAGCTCCACCGCCCCCGTATCGGTCTCGTGGAGCGCCGGGTATCGGCCCGGATGGGGCTTATGGTGTCTGCCAGAAGATTGTTATATTATTCGAGGGTAACAGCTCAACGTAATTTAAATGAATTTTCTTTTCTGAAGGTTCACAAAATTTACGTTGAACGTGTTTCCCTGCAGAAATGTAAATGGACGATGACGATGACGGCACCGCTGCTGCCCCTGACGATGTGAGGGGCTACAGGGGGCCCGGTTGTTTCGGCTTGAAGCTATCATGTAAGAAATTACTAAGCGCTTTAGTACTTTAAAAAAATCTTGAAAAATTATTCCCGGGTAAGGAAGGTTTTGCCAGTTTGAAAAACAAAGTCAAACTGTCTGAATATCTAACTTTACAAATAGGACCAAACCGTTTTCCGCTGATCTGGGCAAAAATCATTACAACGCACCCTTTATATTTAATTATTGCTAAATACTTAGACTTTTTAAAAATGTTCGTTTACAAACTTGTAATCTATTGAGAAATATTAAATAAAAATGGGAAAGAGTTCCAGCTTTTCATTTGTCAATTTTTCAAAAACGAAAAACCAAAATATGTTTTTCTTTACATGATGAAGATTTCTTTAAATTTTAGTGTTTAGTATGAAATACAAATTATTAATTTTCTATGTCACGGGAAAGTGAGGTAAAACGGGGAACTCAAGGTTTCATGGTTAATAAAATTTCGTCATTTACTATATAGGAAACTAGCACCTTATTGATCAAACTTTTGATATTCAATCTTCGTATTAATCCCTAAAATAGGAACACATTTTAAGTACTTTAAGATCAAACAACTAAAGTATTTAATATGACATGCCTCAGACAAGGGTTAAGATGGGTTACCACTAAGGAAAAGGTACGGCTTAGTATTATAATTTTTGTAAACACAATTTCCCACCCCCAAGAAATATAAAATATAAGAAGAATTCAATGTTTGTGTAGAATCACCCAAAGGGCAAGATGGGATTAGAAAAATACCTTCTTGGGTGATTCTACACGAAAGTTTATATACCCTTTGTAAATATTATAAAAATGTATTGTTATTTGAATATTTTACTTATATGACCTATGAAAATAATGCAGCGTTTTACAAAAACTCCTTATTTTATAAAGTAATTACGGTACGAGTTCGAAGCAAACTTTAGATCAGAGCAAAAGAAATTTTATCGAACTTCTTCAATGTCATTCACGGTGTTGATAGGAGTGGATTGGCCACATATAATAAATATATTTTCGATCCCGTAATTCTTTTGATTTAGGAAATTTTTAAGGGTACCCAATCTTACCTCAGTACCCCATCTAACTCCACCCTCCCCTAGTACAAATCTGCAAATTATAGGTACTACATAAATTTATTGGATGTTTCAAAGTCCAGATTTATTTAAAATGTTTCCTTAAATTGTATGAATTGTTATTTAGTTTAACATAACAATGGCTTTCAAGACATTATGCATGATTCCATTTCTTAAGTTGTGTCCTAAAACGTTGCAAAGTGGTGAAAACATATTTTAGATATTGATTAAAGGGATTGTGATTTTTAAATTTTGAAAAATTCCATTTGAATATATTTAATTTTGATCTCTCTTCGGAGAATTTTTGCATAGGTTACGAGATAAGGGACTTGTATTATATTTTTATATCATTAGATATATTTATAAGATAGGTATCATAATTAATAGCCGTTGTCTGATAACGCGAAAATGCCAGAAAACAGACGTAAATATTTATTGGTTGGTGGTGTGTATGCAGAGTGTTTTTTGGGGGAGTTTTGTCTTATATCCCTTTGAATTCAAACTCCAAGTCCATAGCTATAATGTAGGCATTAACGACATCTGTGAATTCTTATTCGCCGTCGTTTAATAACGCCCAATAAAAGTTTGGACAGAATCTACATATATATTTTCGAGAAACAACTAATACGCAAATAACACTTATAGTACGTAAACTGGAAATACTCAAATATTAGTAGTAAAGATGATTAAAGACGAACGACATGTTATTTAAAATGTAGATTTATTAATTTTCTATTACATTGTAATGAAGACGATTCTAAGTAAATTTTGAGTTTTTATGGTAATTTTACTTGTAATAAACTTGTTTTTTTGCATCCATAGCCTAATTATTTTATAGTTTAAATAGTTTATTTAATAACTCCCATTTGAGATTTCGAATTAGGTGGACCTTAGATGTTTTGAGAACTTTAATTAATTTGTAATGCAACAGAATAGCGAAAAATGAAGATATTCAGTTTTTGGAGCGTTTAATTCAATCCTGTTCAGAACTAGCTAAGCTTCGAATCAGTTTTCTAGATACTATGCTCATAATTTTAGGGTTCCGTAAGTGTCAGTGGAACCCTTTTATGATCACTCGTGCGTCCTTCTATCGCAAATCTTTTTTCGAAAATTACTTAACGGTGGAATTAGAAATTTGGCGCAGTGTTTCGCTTTTGTGACGCGCATAGATTTCGATAAGCGAAATTTTAAAAATTTTACTTTTCAATTTTTAATAAGGGTGAATTGGACCTCTCAAAAGGGTCAAAAGGGTTATGTTTTGTTTCGTGTGGGGTATCGTTGGAGAAGTCGTACATTTAAGGACTACAAAAAAAAATACCGTATAATTTTAAAGCTAAAATCTCTACATTTTAAGGATTAGTAAGTATTGTTAGTAAGTAAGATTATAGGAAAATTGAACATTTTTTGTTGGGGAAGCGCAATGGATCGCTCACTATAATTGCTATTTTCGAGAAATTTGAGGGAAAAATTAATATTTCTATAATACTTCAAAAGTAAGCTATTCAAATACAAAAAAGTAGATTTTTTTCCAACAATCGGCAATTTGTTTACCAGTTAATATTTTTGTGATTCTGGTTCTGGCCATACCCACATCCTGGGCACAAAGGACCCTATTCAAGAGCGAGCGGCCCTACTTCCAAAGTAATATCCACGGAAATAAGAATTTTGAAAGAATGGAATTTTGCAAAATTGCTTAAAGTCCATTTACTAGTGTACTTAAAAAAATAAATTTGTATATAAAAAATATTCCTAAAATTTATCGATCCATATGTAATGAAATCGATCAGTCGATTATTCTTTGATAAAATTCTGCTTACGGAACCCTGATCACTCGAGTCCAGTTCGCTCTTGACCGATTTTTTTAGTGGTGTTGCGAGAATTAAAAGCCCACATAAGATTTACGAAATTTAAAAAATTGCCCAACCTTTTGCGTCGCAATTTCTCTAAAAGGTTCTCAATTTCATTAAAAAGTGGTGGCAGGGAGTATTCCATAATAAGCAACGAATTCGAGTGCCTAGGCTATGCTATTTGCGGCTGGAACGCCTTCTCGAAGCGGCATCCACTCACGTCTTTTCAATCTCGTTCCTTTTCCCCGGTGCCCTGATCGTCTTATATTTTTTTTTATGTTCCCTTTTTGTTCTCGGGACTCCTTGCAAGACGCCCGCCACACTATCACTCTTAACACGGCGGCAAAAGAATAGAGCGCACCGAGATGGGGGCGTCAGATAGGAGGGCAGATAAATATACGCAGAGAACATACAGCCAAGTCCTCTACGGGATAAAGAGATTTGGGATAATCTAGAATACATTAGCGGTAGCTTTCTGTGGATTCCTATTCAATTCTTCAGGTATCCACTTGAATCCATGTAAATTACGACTTTACTCGGCGAAGGCGGTTACCACTTGCACCCACCGGGCTCCGGGGTACCGTCGGTGTGCCGTGTGAGCTCCGTCGGCTACGTCTTCCACCCTCTGTTCGACGTTTTCGTATTTTATTTGAAAGGTTTCACTCCCTCTCCCCCCCGAAACTTTTTTCTCTTTCAGGTATTTTTTATTTTTTTTTTTTTATTTTGAATCTTTTCGTTTAACCATCCTGTCGTGGGGCTCGCAGAGCAGATACCTTTCTTTTTCGGCCATCTGTACATACATTTCAGGTGGTACCCACCTATTTGATGGAAGAGGAGCCAACTTCGGATGGTATAAAGGCAGATTTGGGGGTTACTTATGTGATTTAAAGGAGCACGCGCGAATATTAGGGCGATAATTCTTTAAAATTGCAAATTGTTTCTCAATCGATCCCACTCCTAGTAAGATCTGCTCGGATTCGGGAATAGCTTGGTCTGGCTCGGATTCCGGATAGGTGAGATGAGTAAGTGAATGAACGAAACCTGGTCGGGATGTTTGGGGATGATATCAAGGCACTTAGACAATCGGAGTAATGTGAGATTCGATTAAGTGGATGACATCAGGAAAGTAAGTCCCTAACCGCTTAAAGGATGATGCATTTAATTTGAACAGACTATTTTTTTTTTTGTTTTTACCAAAAAAGACATATATGTTTTTTTGTATACACCTATAAATCGTGTACTATCCTATCAATTTTATCCAATCGTAATTTATTGCCTATTTGTTTCAAAATCAATTAATGCAATTTGACGGAACTCCAGTAAATGTACGATAAAAATGTGGCATTCAATTTATATATGTTTTTATTTTTATACCTTTAAATATTCCACGGACGCAACTACTGGTGCCATTTGGGTGAAATGTTTTTGATATCCATAAAATCCCAATCACTGCCACTTTACTGCCACTTTTCGAAGCCCTCTGTCCCCGCAGGACGTCCCTTTTCCGGCAATTTCCATCCTGGGTTACGTTGCGATAGGCAATAGGCCGAGAATGAATTATTTTTATTTTCGTGCCCAGCGGGCTTATCTACTTAATTAAATTTGTCCTACTTAATGCCCCATAATATGTGGCTGATTAGTTTAATTGTCTTCCAGAGACATATGGTGTGAATCGTATCTAATCATCGACGATTTACTAATTATATGTCCTAACATATTTTGAGCCCCACTGACTTCGATAGGTTGCTCCGGTCTAATTTTTGGACGGGTGAAAATATTTTATTGGTCGTTTCATCAGCTAGACCAATTTTAGGTATTTGTAGACTACGGGAATTTTTATTTATGCATTTCATATAGCCGTGATTTTTAGGCAAAAGGAGATTAGATGGAATATGAAGTTGATTAACTAAAAATAATATTAACTTTTTATAGCCCCAATATACATCTGTATTGTCTGTACTCAGGATGCCGGAAAACTTAAAGTTCCTTTAATATCACATTATTTTATTTTATTACGTTCTATAGTACTATTTATATAAGCATACTACATAGTACAAATAGTACCCTGTACTTCATATATCACTTGCATATGTTATGGTATAAACAAAACAGATTTAAAAGTTAAACTTTAATAAGAATTTTTATAATACATAACTATTTTATCCTTTGTTAAAATTTCGTATATGCTCGGAAACAGGAATTATTCAGAAGGACCAAAAATTATCTAGAAGCATTTCAGAAAGGAGGACAATCATAGAAAGTGAGTAATTTAATTTCATTTAACTCTGTAGAACTCTACACTATCTACCTAAAAGAAATAATCTATAAGGGGTTACGTATACTTTAAATTAATACTTTTATCTGATTTGTTTAAGAGAAAGAGTTCCGTGTTCTTTTTTGCCATTTCCTACATAGAAAAACAAACCACAGTAAGTTAGTACTTTCTCTGCGTGCTTGATAAATATAAAAGTACTTCAGTAAATCAGTGTTCCATTAAAGTAATATTTTATGTTTTCAGAATTTGTAGTTTTAAAATAATGGAAAACATAAAACTGATAAACATTTATATTTTTACCAAAAACGGGAATAATTCAATATCATGAAGCTCAAACAGAATAAAAAGACACGGCAATAGTAACACTTTAGCCACGCATCTCGAAAATAGAAATTATTTAGAAGTTAGATACTCATTATCAACGGCAATATGAGTTAGGGTTGGTTGGCGGTTGTAACCATAAGATTTTCAAATCTACAACAAAAATTGATAATCAGTAGTACTTGGTAAATACTTATAATATTGACAAACTTAATTACTACTGAAAAACTGATTTAAGATTAATAAAACCTCAGCATACCATATAAAGAACGGAATTCTTATACTAATATTAAAAAATTCTAATTTAGCATAATAATGAACTAACTAATTACCATGGAAATGGTTGATATCATGCTGGCTTCTCTTGTTTTCAAGATCAAAGGTCACGAAAAATGATTTGTCGCGCAAAAAGCGTTTTAGAGTGTATAATTTGGTATAATTTTATAGTTTTATTTCTAGATTTCAATTTTGTTTTTTTTTAAATAATATAAATGTTGCCTAGTTGGAGCTGCGAATTGGTACAGTGTGCGGGGCATATTCCCATCTTTGTCTGATTTTAACTGGTAGAGAGAAGCATTAGCACAGCCTCGAAAATTATTACATCCTTGAGGAAACCGACAGAGACTGAGAGCGTCGGATGAGACGTGCACCACCAGAAAACGAAGACATATTGCCCTCGTGTCTCGAGCGCCGAACCATCTCGAAGAAATGGTCCCTCGGGGGTAAGGAGGCCGTCGGCAGGACTTGGAGTCTGGTCGCCAAATATTCGCCTTAGTCGTGGGCTTCTCTGCCGCAGCCATCCAAGAAATTTAGGCGAACCATCCTCCCCAACCATCTACCATTTTCCATGTTCAGCCCCCTGGGGTATCCTCCTCCTCTACCAATTTCTGTACTTTCCTTAGACGTTTGCCTGAAGAATTTCTCAGAGTCGTGTCGTGATACACAACGAAAAGGGGCCCACCAGGAGGAGCAGGAGGAGGACGAGGAATTGGTTTTTCTCGAAATGGTGCAAAATGGAGAGTTCATTGTGAAGGGAGCCATTTTTCGGATAGAGGGATGGCCTCCTTGTTCGTTCCTCCAGGACGTGTCTTTCAGCACAGCAATATAAAGCATCTTTCCAGTAGCCCTCCGGAGGCGGACGGAGGACGGGGTTCGGATAAACAACCCAAGGCATCCCCGGCGCAAGAAAAGAGAACGAGAAAGATTTATTGCCGCCTCAATAAGTTAAGCAAAGACAAGTAATAATGACATCTTATTAGATAAATTGCTGCACATGCTGCTGCCGCTCCTTGGGCCAGGGCCGAACCACTTCTCTCCATCTTCTGCCCTTCTAGTTGCCCTCGTGATTTTCTATCCGGACCCTGTCTGGGGCTGGTGGACTCATCGTTTTCTGACTGAAATCCCAAGTAAATGTACTGCCACTGTAATTGTAGCTCGGCTGTTAAACTAAATTTACGAACACTTCCCCGTACCGTCAGCCACCCCAGAATGGGGCCATCTACCCTCGCTCACTATCGCGGGAAGCTAAATGAACTGATTTATGGACAGTTCGCCTCTGATCATTTTGGAACAATTTTATTTATCTTTTTTATATTGGCTTTCTGGACACCGTGGAGTATTATTGTAAAGAATGAAACTAAAAGACCCAATTTTTATTATTGAAATTTAGTTACCTAAATTGTACATTTTAAACTTTTCGTAAAACGTAAAACCATTCGCAGGTGCCTACTATTCATTAAATTTAAAATATCCATGAGAAAACCATAAAATAAAGATACAAACAAATACGTCGTGCTGTTGGGTCTCTAATATTTTATAACAAACTTTAGGTTTTCAGGTTTCAGGTCATCATTCGGTAATTTTTGCTGCCGTTCGTCATTAAGTGATGAACTACTTCAGTTTCAATGACATACCCCTTACTTTTGATTCCTTGCTAAACATTTGCAACGTTTTGCACTGTTCGTTTGAAGAGTTCTTTTTAGTAGGTGATTTTGATTTAAATTTGTAAAAATAAGGTGAAAATCCACGTGTCCTGGTGAGGCACTCTCTTTATAGACAAGTGCCCGAAGGTCTAGTGATGAAAATCCTGTCCAAACAGAGCCTTTCTAAAATGGTCCGTCGCCCAGACAGAACCGTCGAATTATTTGATCAATCAGTCCCACTCTATCTCCTTTCATCAGGGGCCCTCCTCGCACCATCTAGCCATGGTCTAGGAGGTTTTTTCCAGGCGGATGGGGCCAAAAATAGCAAGCTTCGTGCTCAATAGGCATCGGAGTGGCCTTAATCCGTGTGATTTTGTGAAAGGCAGCCAGCAACAAATAGCATGTTCGGGAGGTAGGCCTTGGGTTTATTTATTTTGGAAACATGAGCTGGTCCCTGCCGAAAACGGAGGAGGTGTCTCGGGGGAGCCGGCGGTGTCGGGGCTTGGTGGCGGCACCCGAAAAGTGAGCACCCAGCATCCACTCAACTGCGAAGATGAAGAAAACAGAACAAGTGGCTGTCGGTCTTAGTTGTGCATAGGATTTCCGGATCCACCTCGACTCGGCGTTCCGCCCCGGCCGCCCCAGCCATGGAGCTTCCTCTGCAGCGTTATTATATTCAAAACATTTACCCTTGATTGGTCTTACAACTATAATCCCTGGGGCTTAGGCGGCCTCCTTCTTTGTTCTGCCATTCAAAGTGCGCTGCATCCTCCCTCGCTTTCGGAACACTCGAAAAGGGGGAAAAGTGCCAGGACGGGATGCCCCCAACCGCATCCTTCCTCCAAAAGGGCTTCGGAAGCTGAGGTGGCGGCTCGAAGGAGATAGTTTCCTACTATGCGAATATAATTTCGAAATTATTTCGTATATACGACGCGAATCGAGCCCGGTTAATTAGCAGCGCTATCGAGCCGACTTGGGGGCTGGAGTCAATCAGTTCGGCTCATTAACTTCCAGTGACTCGCATCTTCCTGCTGGACGACTCACGCAGAGGCCCTCATCCCTCTCACATCTGTTTAATTTGCTTTTATCGAACGAGATGTTCCTAATTTTTTTTCCCCCTGAACTCGTGAAATATTTCCAGCCTATTCTAGATACTGCAGCAGCCGCAGCTCCAGCATCCGCTGTACCTCGCGGATTAACCGGGATTAAGCGAAATTCTAATTTTAGGGGCAGACTGGATTGCTCCGGCTGCTGTACGAGGACTTTTTTAGGGGATCTTCGTGAGATTTTCGATTTTTCCATTTTTTCCGAGTTTTTCTTCTATTTTTTGGTTGGTTGGATGTCTTTATCTCGTCAGCTGCTAACGGGTATGCTGCGTGTCAGCGTACGACACGGTTCATTGCAACGCAACGCGGATACACTGGTGCTATGCATAAATCAGTTTTGACCTTTTACAGCCGAAAGTCTGTGAAGATGTGTTTCGGTTTACATAAACTGCGGTGAGTTATAGTCGTTTTTATACTACAGAACAGAAGAATCAGCCCAACTAGGCTTCGTGATATCCCGACATATCCCACTTTTGAACAAAAGACTATTTAGAATTAGATTTTAAATAGCTTTTTACATGGCAATCAAAAGTATTCGAATTGTCTAGTCTATTAAGAGTAAGGAACAAAACTAAACCTTTAAACATTTCTTACTACGAAAGTGTACACGATACAAATTTTAAAATACTCCTTTCTTTAGAAATCTGCAGTTTGCAATATATCGAAGTTGCATTTCTAGGGAAGGGACACGATATGAAACCAAAAGTATCGATATTTTACTCATGAATTTTAACTTTTCAAAAATTTTTTATATATACCCACTAAGAAAAATCATTATAAATTTTACAAAATATATTTATGAATTTGCTATTTTGCAATATAACAAAATTCTGCAAGTTGTATAATCGAATGGACATCTACGCAAAATAAAAAGAAGTAATGTTAATTATAAAAAGACCAAAATATAAAAAATAATAAAAGGCATGGCAGAAATAAAGGTAGATATGATTTTATTATCATAGGTGGATGATTTTACATATATAAAAATATTTAAAATCACAAATAGGGTACAATTGATACGATAGTAAAATGTAATTTTAAATTATGCAAATTAAAATCTTAAACATTGACTAGTATAAATTGATTTTTGGGTCATAAAAGTCATGGGTAGCCTTTTTGGATCCACGCAATTATGAACATCATACACTTGGCAAAAGATATAAGAGAGACCTTCATTTTATTTCGAATTAAATTTATGAATTTCGCTTTATGATTTTGCATTGATTATATTTCTCAAGCATATATGTATATATATAGGGTCGGTCATTTGTTGGTCGTTTTTTCAGTCGATGATTTTTAGTACTTAATGTTATCTGTTCTAATAAAACCTTTGACTTATGAAAAGTCAAAAATATGTCAATTATAATCATGGAGTCGTTAATAACACAACGGTGTATTTTGATTGTCCAAATGGACGTCCTACTGAGCGTGCAATTGGCAAAGTTATTGATCGTTTTGTTGAATTTGGGTTACAGAAAATCTTCATGTTATTTAAGAAGCAAAACTTTATCTTCCAAAAGTCACTGTTTGGTGTGGTTTATGGGCTGAAGATATTTTAGGACCGTTTTTCTTTTAAAACGAACGAGAATATGCCCTCTCAGTGAATGGGGAATGTTATCGCAACATGTTAACTAGATTTTTGTGACCCAAATTGAATGAATTGGTTGGTTGGACCTTTGGTTTCAACAAGACAGAGCGGCATGCCACACAAGTTGTGCACGACTCCATTTACTGCCCTACAACATTATCTGATCGCTTAATTTCAAGAAATTCTGAAGTTCTTTAACCATCAAGAAGCCCAGATTTAACAACATTTGATTATTTTTTGTGGGGTTATTTGAAAGGTAAGGTGTACGCAAATCATTCAAAGATCATTCAACAAGCTAAAAACTACATTCGAATTCAAATTAAGGTAATTAATCAGCTTTTATTGCAAAAAGTCATCGAAAATTTTAATTTTAGAATGTAAGCCTGTAGAGGGACCCTTGATGGACATATGAATGATATTGGTTTTCATACATAAATGGCACTATCTGACTATTCATCCCAAAATGTGTGTTTTATTTACAAATGAAAAAAGGACTAACAAATGGCCCACCCTGTAGAAAATTGTAGTTTCATGGATCTGAATAAAGAAATACTATACCCATGTCAAATATAAAATCAAAATTGTAAATTTTGCAATTATAGTTTTCAGTTGAAAAATTTCTATTGTAAAAGTTCGAATGTTTCAATTTATATTGATTTGATATGATTTTACAATGTAATTTTTCTCTGAGTGCATGCAGACTTACCTATGTTTGATTACCTATGACAAAATGATCTATAATATAATATTTAATTAAGTCAGATTCCGTAGAGTTGATGAGCCAGAGAATTATATTAAAATAACTTGATTCGGTTGTATCTTAATAATATTAGGTATATGTTGAATGACAAGGACAAGGTGAAAAAATCGCCAGCATAACATACAATTTTTGAGCGTTTGATATACGCGAATATTTCATTAATACAAATAATAAATAAAAGTGGACCAAGATGGCTTTCTTAAGGCACACAAAAAGTATCGTGAATCACATTAGAAAGAACCACGCTTTTTTTGTTATGATAAGAAGTGAGATCGACCGATACTATATGAATTATTTTCATACTGTTTAATTAATTAAAATTTAATTTTAAAGAAGGGTATCTAAATACAAAGTGTAGTCCTACTATTCACGAAGAAAACCTTTTGTTTTCGAATTGTCTTTTATGACAGTATTATTTTATAGGACTATATTTATGCTAAAAATACCACACAGTGTACATCATTAACTAGCCAATAAGAATTCTGTTTTAATGTGGTATTTGTTTGATTTTTGATTACGAATAACAAGAAATATCTTGATCTATAGTACAATATATGAATTTCAACAGATATGATAAACTTTAAGAGATAAATGGTATTAAAATTACATTATAGATTAAAGTATAAATCTAAATTTATTTTTTAGAGTGAAATGTTATGGATTTTCTAATTTTATAAGTCTACAATTTATGTTCATGCGAAGAGAAATGGATAGATTCGTAGAAAATGAACTTTCCCTGGTTTTTCCTCAGGCCACGCTTTTCTATATATGGTTCGAGGCAAAATCATGAAACTTGTTTAAAAATCAAATATCTTGAAAACCTACAGGATCTGATAAGACTATCCAATAGACTCGTTCTCTTTGCATCAGCGTCGTCGTCGTCGTCCTGGAAGCGAACTCCCGAACATTTTCATTAATAGAAAAGGCAATTTAACAGCATGTAGTATATTATTTGCTCAGCCATTTCGGATGTCACATTACATACATCTTAGAGGATTTGGATGAGCGCGGTGCGTATGTAGAATAAACCGTGAGTTCGGCATGGGTGTGGGCCCAAATTCTTCCGCACCAGGGAAATAGGGCCATTTTCTCCTTCTTATTCTTCATTTCATCTTGGATGGCTCTAAGCACACATCTGCCGGAGAAATGCGCCTGTGAGTGCGCGGGGGGGCGAGGGTGTGATGGGTGGCTGCTATAACGGACCATGTGAAGTACGTATAAGCGCCAAGGTGAAAGGCAGTTTTCGTAAAAGAAACAGCGCTAGGGGGAAGGGCGAAAAAAAGGTGAGGCGAAAGGTATTCGGTTTCTAGAACTAGCAACAGCAACAATGACACCGCCAATGTGAGGGCGGCAAAGTGGATGCTCCGTCCGCAAGCCAGGGCGCTCCGCAGGACACATATAGCACTCCTGGCGAAATCGTAAAGGTGCCTTAAGGTAAGCCTCCGAACACATAAAATGGATCCCGGTTAAGGAAGACACCGAAGGAAAAAGTAAGTAGACGGCACCAGCATGGGGCACTCTTTATTTTATGCGTCAAATTTGTTTGGTCTTAGCCACTAGATATGAACCTGTCCGCTGCTTTTCGGGGCGTGGAGTGGCGGGGGCTACCGAGATTTTATAATAACACAAGTGGAGACTTTTATTGACACAAGGATCTCATTGTTCTGCCGGGTAATTGGATGTTTGCACATAGGTCGGTCCTGAGTGCACATTCACGTGGTGTGCGGTTTAGGTTCTGTGGGGCCCGGCTGGGCCGCCCCCGAGGCGAATTAACTTGAATGTCGGTCGGTTCGGGGCCCCCGAACGACCCTCACCTGCACCTGGCTAGTTCTTGCTTGCTTGCCATCTTGCCACCTCAAATCCAAGGGTAATCAAATAAGATAGGACTCGACAGGGTCTCTGTTTTACTTTCAATTTGCCCCCAATCAATCTAAACTGGGTACCTGACATTATTCCTGTATTCCTTCATCCAATATCTACCCAGATTTTTCAGAGATTAGAGGTAATACGTGGTTAAGATTAGATTTGTTGAAATAAAATACGTAAATGAGATTTTTGCCCTTCAATTGCAAATATGTTCAATGTCCCAACGATGTGAATAAACGCAGTATTAATTTTATAGGGTATATTCGTAGTATAAGTAAAATAAAGTAAATTACATTATCGTTTAATTATCATTAATAAATAAATGTGGAAAAACAAATCTAACTACAACCTATAGCCTGTTTTTTTCAAATCCATGACTACAATTAGCTTAATAATTATATCATTAATTTGCAACTTTCCATATTCATAAACACTGTTTGAATAAGTCTTTATTTTATTAACCCTTAACAGACCAATGCCGCCAAATAAGCGGCATATCATTTTTATTTACTGGGTCTAATACCGCGTTATTTTGTACATTTAAATTGAATATATTTTAAGTTGTTTATAAAACCGTAAAATATAGGGGAATCTATGAAATTGAAAACTGAAGCTCTGAAAAACTCTGACATTATGATACCTGTGATTTCCATGACTATATAGTATGTAATAACAGTAGTGACGACGAATTTGAGTTTTAGTATTTCAAAAGAGAAACATTACATTTTCGGATTATGATGATAGGAACAATAGTAGTAATGGCAAAGGAGTTCCTAGAAAAAGAAGACGAATACCAATTATAAGTTACAGTGATGATGAAGAAGATTAATACGTTACTACTGATGAGAATATCGAGGGCAGATTTTACATAAGTTGATTACATCCCACCTAGAATGCAATTCAATACTTTTTCAAAGGCAACCAGGACCACAAGTTCCAGGTCACATTAAAGAGGCGTTCGAGTTTTTAAAGCTATTTTCACAGATGAATTGGTAAATGTTCAGTACACAGTTTCTCTTCGCATGGAAAATAACTTGGACCTGGTGGGAAGTAAACTTGAAATACTTCCGGACCGTTAAGGGTTAAACACGAGTTTCTTTACAAAAACACTTCAGTCACCAGTCTCTATAGAAGACACAAAATTACCATAAAGATTTTGATTTTGTATGATTTTAACTCCAAGCTACAGTAGTAACAAAAATGTTGGAATAAAGCATGGGTGTCTAATAACATTTCCGAAGGAAACAACAATTTTCATTAAAAACAGAAAAAATTGTCAAACAAACCAGTTTTCTTTTGTCACACGATTTAGGTATAATCCCTTAATAATTTTCTTTCAATAAAACTTCTTCATTTCCACAATAAAATAATTAATTCAAATTTTACATTCTCTAGAATTCTCTTGAATCCTTAATATGACTAAAATTTATATAGAAAATTAATAATTTCTTTTGATTTAACGTTTTTAAGAATACAGAATTTATCTAAAGAGGGATTATTAAACATTTAAAGTACATTCCTTCTTCAAAATTACTTAATTTAATAATAGTGATGACAGTTATTGTACTTTCTTTCTGTTATATTAAAAAATAATTTAAAAAATAGTTGTGTACAAATTTTCAGTTTATCAGTTCAGTACTTGAATGCTTGAAAATGTCATTGAATCGATGCGCTATAAATATGTATTAGATTAAGAGCTTCTATTACTTTTGTAAAAGACAAATTTTGAAGAAATAATTAATCATTGTATACTTGCTTTTAGAACATTTTCCGTGCAGATAAGCACGCATTCATATTTTAAATTAATACAAAAATCAATTGATAACAAAATTGTGTGAATAGTTGTGTAGTACCTATACCAAAACCTCATAATCGCAAATATTTTTTAAATACTGACAATAGAAAGTAATTATTAATTGCCCAATGTAATCCATTTAATTCCCCTTTTCTTTCAGCATATACATAGTATTTTTAAAGATAATGAAGACGAACAACATTTACTTAAAAAACATAGAATTGTGAAATCTATTAAACTTTTTTAATTACTTTAAAACAATTCAGTTAATTCAGTTTCAATTTTTTAATTGTTCAAAAATTTCTAATTATAAAATTGTGAGTGTAATTTTTTGAAAAAGAATAATTACGATTTTGGAATTTTCCAAATACCGATAATTTCTTTATCGAAATGGTTATTTCTCAAGCAATCAGTAATTCATGGGCCGTACATTTCAAATACTTACCAGCGTCATAATTTTCAGTAAGTAACGATTTTTTTATTTTTCAAGAAATTGATAGTATTTAGGATAGATATTTGAAATTACTTAACTAATTAACAATTCAATTTCTTATTACTCTTAGCATTGGATAATTCATGGACCACAAATTTGAAAATATCCATTATTCGGGTAAGCTAAATATAAAATATCATCATATGTTGCACGAAATGGCATGAAGCATGTGACAAAGAACATATAATATATTATATATTATTATTTACATTAATAGTACTATATACCCATATTATAATATGTCCTAAAGCCGGTGACGAAAACTTTTATCGTGTATAAAACTGAATATAAATTTAAAACTACTTAACAGATTTTAATGAAATTTTATTTTAAACAACTTTAAGTACATAACTTTATAATTTAAACTATATTTCTTAAATGCTTCTATCTCATAGTTTTGATTGGTGATTGCTTTCGGCACTAATACCTAACGACTTTTGAACTCATCAAAGGTTTTAACACTTCCTGCTTGTTTTTTTTTCATTTCTCCTTCATAACTGCCCAATATTCTTTAATGTGAATCTTTTTTTAACATAAACAATACACTTGGTTATAGTTGTAGTTATATTTTCTTCCAAAACGTTGAAAGTAATACTTATTGGGTTTTTACCATTCGCGCACAATTTGTTAACAAACCGAAGTGCTGGAACGCTGAATTTCCACTAATTTATTAGTGAATCGACCTAAATTCATTGGACATAAGTTAGCATATTTTTTAATAATCATATAAATAAATTTATTGTAATTTTTATCAAAGTAGGGCCCACTGGCTGGACACTATTAGAAGCGACAGAACTTTTCGCTACAGGCTTTATATTTATTGTTCTTGTAAACGACGAATGCTCAAACAATCGAGTAATAAACAAATAATGTTCATTAAATAGTTACAAAGCAAGTGACTATTTAAAATTTGGGGCCCCTGAATTAGCTATTTAAATTCAAATTTTAATTTTATTGGACAATTTACTGCAACAATGTGAGTCGATTCGGGCCCGGGGATGTTCCGCGCCTGCACCTGGACGCTTGTTTGCCGTCTTGCCGTTTCAAATCCAAGGGTAATCAAATAAAAAAGGACTCGACAGAGACTCAATTTTACTTTCAATTTGCCCTCAATCAATCTAGACTGGGTAAAAAAAAAAGAAGCTCTGAATATGGGAACGCCATTAGCCTAAGGGGGTGCTGAGACGAATGGGCTTGGGGGGCCCCATGACCGTCTGGCCGTGGTATAGTGCGGATAACTCTCATAAAATTTACATTTCAGCATGAAGGCGAATTGGCACAACCAATTCAATTACATTAGACGAAAAGACGGGACCCAAGCACGCATATAGGGCCGTTATGAACTAGCAGCGCCCGGGCGGAGCACTAGCGTTGCTGCGGAGATTTTCATACAAAGCTGCAATAAACATAAGTCCTTATATCCTCCCTATAAGAAGTTAACCTAATTTCGCTTAATTCTATTACTTTCACCCTGAGAGGACGCCTCGCCGTGCACACATACACACATTAAGGACTCTGTTAAGTTGCTTTAACGCAGGAATAAGACCATCCTGGGGAGATAGGGCTTCTCGGCTTCTAAGGGAGGATGGGGCCCTGGAGCCCAACTTTTTCGGCTACCCCACCTCTTTTGGGACATATAAGTGAAATGTCGTTTATTTCGGGAGGGAAATTTGTTCCATAGTTCGGGTAGATCAAATTAAGTGAAACCGGGCGTAAGAACGACGACGCACAGAGCAAGTGGCTTAATGCCCTGAAAAATGGGGCTCCGCCAAGGGCACCTACACCCTCCAATGAGCCGTAACATTATGGAAAGTATGAAAATCACGAAAAGCTCCATCACGTCCTTCTGCGCTGTCCCGGGCAAAAGCAAGCTAACATTTTGCAGTTCCGAGAGTATTTCCTCACGTTTCGCCGGTCGGTTTTTGCCTGCCTGCTCCCGGAGGGCCACAGTATCCAAACGGAGCCACCACACCCACCGCAGTCTTATCTGAACGAAGGAAGTACTAAAACTTCAAATCTCTGGAACTATCCTCTGGATGAGGCCATATATCAGCCAACTGAACATGGAGTAAATATTCGTAACAAATAGCGAACAATAGAGTTTTTATGAGTTGCATGGTACACGTCCGTGCATAAACTGTGATTCCCGAAATTCCCCCGCTCTGGGTTGGATTTATCCCGGAAAGTAGGAAACATAAAGCAAAACTACGACAATACATCAAACCGGAGTTGATCCACTTTCCGAATAAAAGTTTTTCGAGGTTCTCCTCATCGCTGGGAGCCCTCTACACCACACATAGCATACATTTGGAAGAGGGCTCCGAAGGCGCTCCTGCCGATGGATGCCTTTCTTGATGGGCGGACGAGAAGGGTTTGGGGTAGAAAGTGCTGAAAAATGAGATTTCTCTTACGATATTAAGGCGAAATGGGATCAAATCTTTTTGACGGTTCATAAAGGCGAATATTTTTTGAAAAATATACATGCTCATAGGAAAGAAAAACAAAAATTATTCTGAAAAATGTTCGTCTAGCGCTCGAAGGGCTAGTGCTTGCTGCTACCATAGGAAGGATCTCTGCGAGATTCGTTTAGCTTGACTAGAAGATGCTTAACAATAATAAAACAACATTTTACCTAACTCACTTAAAAAGAAATGAAAATGTATCTAAAAAATACTTTTTAATTAAATCTTTAAGTATACACTTAACCAGTACTACTATGTCATGTATCCATGCCTTTGTTCCAATGTGAACGAGCCTTTAGGTAAATCCGTTAAGGTTATCAACATTTTTGGTTCAAAAGATTTAACTCTGTATTGATTTAAATTCGTTGTTGGTAGCTTTTAAGATTACCTTTTCAAATTTTTATATGTTACTTCAATTTCCAGTCTGATTTTTCCATTTGTACTACAGTTTAGACTTTCAAACGGTTACAACTAACAGCAGCATATATAAAAATTATTTATACCTTCATCTTATACAAAAATCAAATTTCAGCTAATAAGACCTTTAGTTTATAATGTCTTTTAATATTACTGATTAAAGAATAGGAGCTTAGATCCATGCTCCAAATATTATTTATCCGCGGAAAATTGGGAGCGTTGTCGGTGTTTCCAAGGGGCTAAAACTCAGATTGGTTCGCGAAAAATTAAAACAAATTAATGAGTAATTCCCTCTTAGGGAAGAACTCAAAGTAGCGAAATACCTTCCTCCATCCCTGCAGATCACACATATGAATCTTTATGAACACTGCAAATTTTCGAATCGTTGAGAAAAATTCTCAATTGCAAAAAAAATAGTTTTTTAAATATCATAAGAACATTTTTTCAAAACAATTTTGTAGAGTTAAAAATAATATGTTTTAGTTTTTATAGTATCATGCTTCAATTTTGAACATTTTGAACTTTGTAAAATGAGCAATACGCCTTATCACGGTATTAACCCTCGAGAAGAAAAATAGAAATAATTGAATTATTATTGTCTCGCAAAATGTTGATTTATATGTAATATACTAAATTTAGCAGGACAAAGGAGAAAACCTTTTTGCCAGCAGTTTAGTCTACAATTCCAATTATTACACGAACAGACCATCCTCTTTCAAACTTGTGGCGGGAAAGTGCACACTATCGAGCACCGTGCTGAAGAGAGTTATGCGAGATAAAAATTCCGTAAAAGTCTGAAGTGATAACTTCAAAAAAATATTTGGGTCCCATTGATCGCAACCCTATACCCACCGTGAGCCCCATATTAAGAAGCAGCTCCCCATTAGAGCACCAATTTCACGAGAATGAGGCCAACACATTCGTCTAATTTCCAGTTCTTCGACGGCGCTCAATTCGATCACAATTAAATTTTTCAATATAGTAGTGATCGATTATGAATGCCATCATTTTACTAAACTCATTCTCACTAATGATTAGCATACACTTTACCTTTCCAATAACTCCACACAAAAAATAATCAAATGGTATTAAATCCGGGTTTCTTAGTGGCCAAGGAACTTCAGAATTTTTTGATATTAAGCGATCGGCAAATTTTGTTGACAATTAATGGAATGTTGCACGACTTGTGTGGCATGTCGCTCCGTCTTGTTGAAACCAAAGGTCGTTCATGGGGCCTCTGATAGTTCAGTTGTTAGCGCGCTGTCCTATCATCCCAGAGGCTGTGGGTTCGAATCCCACGAATAACCATGGTCTCCTGCGCTACGTGGTAACACAATGGGCCAAAATTGGCCTAATTGTGCCTTTCTAGGCAGCCACAGCAACGTTTCCCATTCACTGTAAGGGCATTTTCCTGTTCGTTTCCAAATAAAAACGGAAAAAATACCATAAAGGGTCTAAGATATGCCAAAAATTAAATCTAAGATCTATAAGAGGATTGCAATTGTTTTCTAGTGTCTTCAACAATCACAAATCTGGTGAAATTAAAAAAGTGATACCAAAGCCCTTAATTTAACGAACGACCGTATTTTTCTAAAACTATGACCAGTAGGTCGACGGATTTTTAAGAAATTAAGTGCTTCAGAGTGTGACAAAAAACAATTGCCGATTGCCCTTCATTGTTGCATGTATAATTAAAGCCAAACCTACAGTTTCCTAAAATATCACGTCATGCCGCGTGTATGGCGGCATTCGATTTTTTTTAGAATATTTACAATGTCGCGAGTATGGCGGCATTCGTTCGTTAAGGGTTATAAGTACAACTGCTCAGTAGAACTATGTAAAATATGAAGAGTAAAATGCTATATTTGAAATTACAAAATATTATAGATATCCTACGTCAAGTTTTTGAAAAAGCCTAGTATAAAAACAAAAGCCAAAAACGTTTTTTAGCCATTATTATTATTTTTTAATAGTCTAAAAATCATTCGTTATAACAGAAATCAGTTCATATAAACAACTCGAAAACAAACATCTGGGTAGAGTTGGTCTGCTACTCAATTTCGAGTGTATTTAAATATCCTTCCAAATTTTTATTTGCTCCAAAATTTTGTTTAACAATTTTAAAATTTGTTAAAAATTGTTCTTCAGATAAGCGGAGACACAACATAGAAAACTTAACAATTCGGAAAAAGACAAAATTGTATTAACACGTTGAATGCCGTGTGGGTCACCCGGTACCGACGCTTAGAAGCTCTCTCTCTCGCCAAATGAATTCCTACATGCCATTTTCTCAAGAAAGCTTTCTTGTTAAAAGAATTCTTTCCTTAGGTGTAGTTCTTAGCTAAATTTAAAACTTATAGAGCATAGAGCTTTTATGCAACCTTACTTTTCCCAAATATTCTCACCAAACGAAGTGCTTAATTTCTATGGATGGATTCTATAAACGGAGGGTACCTATATTAAATCACATTATTTACCATATGCAACTTTATTATATAAATTTTAGATTTCGTATAATTTTCGAATGTTTAATCAAAAATTACAAAATCTACTTGTACAGTATTGTTGTAATATTAAATAAAACACTTACGATTTTATCTAATATTTCTTTATTTTCTAGTAAAAACAGACTTTTGTATTTAATTCAACACCTATCTTTTAATTAATACTATTTTGATAAAAATATAAATTTTCTAAAACGTTGATCTAACTACATCGCACCCATTAGACATTCGGAACTCTGCATAAACAATACCTAAAATGAGACCACAAATTTATAATTAGTATCATTAGTAAAAATATCTCTGTTAAATTTTATGTTAGACCAGAAATAAGCAATAAATATTACTCTAGAACCCTAAAAATATTTATTTACTAGAGCTGAGATTTTAATGGAATAGTAACTGTGATCCTAATTTTTGTTTTCTACGTTTTCATACAGGTTCGATATACCAATCGAAAATTTCAAAAATATAAAAACCTGTAAGAATTTTAAAGCCGTATTTTAATTAATTTTATTATTATAACTACGATTATGTTTTTTTATTTTCTTTATACAATTAGCTGAAGTTTAACAAAGCATCTAAAGTTTAGAGATAAAATGAAAATCGGGAATTTAGCATGAATTTAATAGTTGATTAAAAAATAAATTTTTAAAAAGGAATAAGTACAATATTTATATATTTATTTATTTTTTTTAAAGGAATATCAGAGAAAATCAATCACCACTGAGTAAAATCTAATGAGCATCAAAACTAACTATAAAGAGCTACCTCTTTCCAAAGAGAAAATTAAAGATTGAAGCAAAGCAACAAAGTAGGCATTTAAAATTATATGTAGTACTTATAAGAGTCACCATTATATGAAAAAGGTCCTTGAAGGAATCCTCAAAATGATTTGATAATTATAATTCATGAAACTCTTCATATTTGGTAGCATTTCTCCCTGTTAATAATGCAGTCATGGTCAATCATGTAAGTTGCAAAATTAATTCCTGAACGATTTTAAAATATATGAAAAATAAAACATCGTGATGTCCATTCAATTGGTAAAATGCCAGAAATTTTACCTGTATTATGCCAGTGATATAGAGCAGCCAAAACAAAAAAGTGCCACCAATTATGAGAATGTCCGATGTAGTCCAATTTTCCGGCGAACCACCTTTCCGGAATTTTAGCAATGTAGATAAGAAAGGCTAGTCCGCTTATAAGGTACATTATTAGGACGCGAGGAACTAGTAACTATAAAATAATTAAAAATTGTAACATATTAGTAATATAACAGATATCGACATTTTAGAATAAATAAATAAAACGAATAGTGGATCTAAATTACTACTCTGTGGAACACCAAATATAACACTAATATTTTTCAAATTAGACTCAAGAAGAAAAATCGAATATGCTCTTACAGATAAATAAGATACGATGCATCTATTTGTATTTTATTATTTCCTTATTTGTTGTAATCCCAACAATAAAAAACATTTTATTGAATCAATATAAACTTTTGTTGTATATTAGCCTACGAGTATCTGCAATTTAGCTTTTTGACCTTTCCTTTAAATGTAAAATTAATTTAATTTATGATTTAGGCATATATCTAAAAGAGCTAATTAATGAGCATAATTAACCACCTTAAATAATTGCATCAATTAAATTTAAATAAAAAGAAATTATACTCCATGAAGAGTTTTTTGTCAACGCTTTACTTGAATTTTATTCTTATTATAGATGTCTAAAATTAGTTGACTACTCCAGTCACCTGGTGTAGGAGTGGTGGTGGAGGACATTCATCATTTTTAATTTCGAAATATTGATAGTATCTAAATTAGTAAATTGTTGCCGTCACTAATAATTTACATTGAAATCCTTTAAATAATTAGAAATATATGCTAGATTTAAAATTAGTGACTTCAATATACTCTAAATGTTAATTCTCTCTTAAATTCGTTGAATTTTAAAAATTTTAGTCGTCATATGTAGAACCATTACATAATCTTTAATTTCTAAATTTGAAAATCGGATTCACAACTATAATATAATCCCCAAAAAACTCCTAAATACCAATTTTCATAGAAATCTATTTAAATTTGTAATTATTGGCTTCAATTTTTAAACCTTATACAGCATATATGCGCATAAAAGTAGACTATACGTTAATTTGGAATATGTAGTACATTCAGTCAAAAAATTGAAAATATCAAACTAGGTGTTTAGATGTGATTGAGTAACAAACTTTCGATATGTATGTTAGCCTAAAGCTCTCCCTAAAAAAAAAAACTCTTGATTTATGTGAAAACTGAAATCTCTTCACGCGGTCCTAAGTTTGTCGTAAAGATAACAACACACGGAGGTCATATTTTATAGAGGGTTCTGAGAAGATCTAAACTGGGGAATGCCAATCGATTCTATTTAATTTCCTAATCAGCTTTTATTCGAAGATCCCTCCCGTTCTTCCCTTAAAATCAGTCCTTCCACCTAAAATCGCAATCGAAAATTTTCGGTCGGTGGGTAGATCGAAAGTTTTGCTGAAAAATGTTGGTGTATGAGAAACACTATGCCTCAAAAAACTTCAAATCCGACGATTACTTCTTAAATTATTTATGTTAGAGTGAACCCTTGAACCTCTCACTTTTATCGTAAAATTTGCTATGTTAGGTTGGCTTTCGCATTAATTAGGGGTTTTTGTATTGTTAAGATCCAATTTCTGGTTCTTCTATTAGACTTTTGATTTCGAACATATCGTTAAAAACTTTGAAGGCCCAGCATTCTAACGCACTATCAATCATAATCCTATGATGCTTTGTAAACGAATTATAAAGTATTTTTTGAGTTCATCTTTTCCATGAGACCAAAAATTTTCACCCCGGGAGTATGATCTTCAAACAAACTCTGATCACGAGGCCATGTAGAATCGATTCACAACTGTCTGTATAAATTTGTCTGAATTTTGTTTGATAAAAGAGTGCATTAAAATAGATTTGAAGAATTTTTAAATATAAATATTTATAAAGAGATCGAAAAGAAGCGTTTTAAAAGAATGTAATGGGACCTGATAGCTTTTCTTTGCTCAAATTCAAGTTATCTAAAGCGTATTAAATTTCGATAAGATTTGCAAATTGTTATGCGCGCTCTTTAATTAAATTAAAAAAGAATTGGCGTTGACGCGTGGTTCTGTTTTGACGATGAATGTAGGAAATTTAAGTGTGAGCGACTCATTCATCGAACTTGTAACACGAGTGTTATCACTTGCCATAATTACAAAACAATAGTCAATATAAATCTTGAATTGAACTCAAGTACAAAATATAAATATTAGAGGTTTTTTACCTTGACCATAGGGTGTTGAAATCCACCCATTTCAATAGTCCAGTGGAGCGTTGGAATGAATCCATAAGCAGCCCACGCAACAAATACGCAAATTTTTGCGTTTGGCGACACATTGAGACTGGGCAGCTGAATGACCATAGCCGCAATGAAGATGGCAACAACCGTCAGGGTGTAGAAATTTCTCAAGGTCTATAGAAAACGTTTGATTGAAAGCAATTGGGGAATATTATCTTAAAAAGGCGAATATACCTCGTGGCACCAGAAGGCGTAATAGACTCCGCTGATGTAAATTGCGAGCAAAGATAACGCGATCCCGAACAGATCGTATGTTAAAAAAATGTCATAATCCTTTGCTGATCGGCACGAGAAAACGTGATAAATAGATGAGAGCAGCATGCATACCTGGGAACATTTTTTATGCATGTTTTAGAAAAACTAAATGATAAATTAATTTTCTAAGTTACCTGAAAACACACCAGCAAACTTCCCACAATTACTTTATCAGTTAAAGCTGCATGATGACTTAAAAACGAAAGATCATTAATTGTAAGACCTACGAACAGGAACCATCCAAAAACGTGACTCCAGATGTTCACCTATTTTAATTTTTAAGTTTCAGCTTCTTTAAGAATTTTGTAATATTTTAACTATTTACACACCGTTTCATTTGTCCACCAAAATGCACTTTTCAAACACATTTTAGTGGATAGGAACGTTCTATACCCACTACGGATGTAAGGGTTAAACTGTAGATGTTCAGGTGCCTGTAAATAATTTTAATTTTTTTTTATATTTTACAATAACTAAAAATATTTTTACTTACATCTTCATAATTCAGTAGGACTCTGTACTTATTTTGGTCTACATCTTTAAATTTAGGTTCATCTAAACGACTAGGAGTTGTTGTTTGTGGTGACGTTGGAGTGGGATCAAGAATTGTTGCACCACCATGATCTGGAAATGTTCTACTTTCGGTTGGTAGGAATTCAGTCTAAAAATAAAATAGCAAACATTTAGAAATTTAACGATAAACGAAAATATTTTACATATCCTTAATTCTGGAGACCTTCCAAGTTTAATTAAAAGGAAAGCAAAATCAATGAAATTTAAATAATTAATTTAAACGAAAACTTTTGAAAATGACTGAACAATTGTGTTTAAAGCGTGTTGAATATTTACTAATTTAGAATAATTGATAATTAAAGTAAGAGGTGATTTTTCTAAGTCAGAATTTTCGATTACTATTCGTATGCTGCAAAAATTGATTAGTTACGCATTTTTTACTTTTTATATTTCTACTAGTCCGCAAAATTATTAGTTTTAAATATTCGCAATCAGTTTCATCATATTTTCTGGAACGTATCAATTTGACCGTTTAACAAAACCGAATTGGTTTATTACTTATTACTTTACCATGAGCTAAGTACAGCTTGTAGAAAACTAATTATATAGAAAATTCTACGTTACGCACTAAGCAGAACCGATGCCCTCAAATGCAGTTCAATTTTTGTTGAATAAAATTATGTCTTAACTATAGGGTCATCAAAATTTCGAGGCCATCAAATATCACAACTCGTTCTTCTATCAATTTGCAAAAGAAGGTTGAATTTTCTTTCTCTAATTTTAAATTTCAGAAATAAATTCACTGAACCTGGGCAAATTAAAATAAGCAATAAAATAAGCTTCTAATTATAAAACCACTTTAATTTTATGCAAATGTATTAAATAGGTCTTATGATCTTGAAATCGTTTATTGACTTATTGGATTTAATTATTTTTAATTATTTTACTGCAATTACCCAGCTATTTTATTGTTTATTGTATTTTTAAGAATTTGAAAAACTGCTCGATTAAAATGAATTAAAATAAATGAATATTTTTCTTTTTTATTGAACTACGGACTTATGAGAATATTAACATAATATTAAGAGAAATATTTCCTGTTTTTGAGCCATTTTTCTTTATAATAGAAAAACTTGTATACAAGGTAAAAAGTAACAAAGCTTAACACAAACTGAGGTGAAAAACATCACCTATTTATCAGTTATAAATAGCTACCCGCAAGGTTATTGAACTAATCTATCTTATAAATATGTTGAAAACTTTAAATAAAATTTTACCTGTATTAATAGAGATTTAAAAGAGGTTAAGAGAAAGCACCTCAGAAGCTGGTCAAGGAGAAAGAGGAAGGATTACCACAACATTTTACTATAGAAACAAAAAAATATGAAAAAAAATTATCGGATAGTGTTGCTATATTGCGAAACGCATTTGTTGCTTTCAAACAAAAATATAAGTAACACTTGCCGCCGGGAAAATCAAGTAATGAATCACAAACACTCAATAAGCCTTGATCCACGTTACTAAAAACACTCAAAGATTGCTGTTGCACCTGAAACCGTGGTGACCAAATATCAAACTATATTAGCGTTGCATAATAAGATATGCGAGTTAACAATATTTAGCCGGTTTTAGTGTTGACCCATCACAAACATTTTCACTTTACCTCTTTCATCATTGGCGACTCAAAGCAAACATTGCACGGTATAATTTGACCACCTCGGGTATTGCACCGGCCCTCCTCAAGGTCTCTATCATAACCGGTCATCATTTCGATAAAGATTTTGATCACTGTATAATTAATTATTAAATTAAAATACTAAAATAAAAGTGTCTACCAAACGTGTGTGATCACTTCTCGCTTTGAGAACGGTGATCTTAGCACGATCAGAATTTTAGCGCCTTTATTAAAATCAGTTGTGCAACAGGTGGATACGTCTAAGACGATAAAAAGATTGCACCAAAGAAAGCGCTCTGCGGCTGCGCCTTTTGGATCTCATTCAATCTGTCTGGGCCGGACGCACGAGTAGACGATGAAATGATCACCCATTCAGACGAACGCTACGAAAAACGTGAGTTGTACTTTTAAGCACGCCAACATGTTCCCGATCGTTCAATTGGTTAAAAACTGAATTTAATAAGAAAACATTAAGATCAAAGCCCCATCCAAGTTTCTTTTTGGATCCACAATTTTATTTTCATCAGATTGCAAGAAATTGCAAAACATCGTTAAAAGTATTCCAACTGGAAAAAAATTTACTGGGAGGTTCCAACATTTTGCCCATTTTGATTACGATTCCATTACATAACTACCCCTGCTTAGCCCGCAATTAAAGTTTTTCTTTTTACTTTGTATTTCATAAAACAACAAAACGCCTTTTTACATTTCTTTTGCACAACAAACAGACTCAACCTTGAGAAAGAGTAAACTTGGAATTTTTGATGAACTTCTTGTTGTGACCGCTCAGCGCATTTGCATTCTTGATCTTCTTGGTAGAGAAGGTCTTGCACATTTTAAATGGGTGCCGGCTTAATTGAAAGTTTCATACTAATTCAGCATAACTCTTCCGGATTTTCCAATGTGATCTTCTAATTTTAATTTATTTCCAAAATCTATTAGGAAAACAAATTAAGGTTGCGAAAAATACTTGAAGCGTAACGTTGTGATTTTACTACTTTCACTTGATCTCCCTGAATTGTCGATATTGTTGCAACGTGCTAATATATTTTATTACATTTCTTCTAAATATGATGTATAAAAGGCGAGAATCAATCAATTGCAGTAATCTTAAAGTGATCACTAATCACGTTAATTTTCACATTACTTTCACTCCTGGCATTTCTTTTGATCTGTTAAGAATGAGTGATCTGTTGTATTTCAGTTGGCTGAAAAGCTACTCAAATGACAAAGCAGGAAAAAATAATTGTATAAAGAGTATGAAAGGCTTGATGCATTTTATATCTTAGAAAATTAACGAACAAAAGCGTTTTCTGCACTTACCATGAATGATGCATTTGGTCTCTTGTAGCAGCAGCTGCTTGGAATTATTTCTGCAGAGGTTGGTGGTGTTAGGACCTCTGTTTCAACAACTTCATTGTAATTATCCATGGCGTTAATTGTTTAAAATAATTCCCAAACAATTTTTATATAATACAACACCTCCAAAACAAATAGAGGGTACGATAAGAAATCAAAGCTTCATAAGTAAAAGCATATAATTAAAAAATGCAACTGTAAGAAAGATAAAGAAAATTATATTAAACAATTATAGGGATATGAATTTATTTTAGAATTAATACAAAAACTTTTGAATTTTACACACGGTAATTAAAATTACTAAGTTACTATTAAAACAAAGCGGAAAAATATTTTTTTTAAATATCTAATGAAATATTTGAAATTGTAGTCGTTCAATCGTTTACAATAGAGTTAACACTTAATAACTTATTTATTTATATTTTAATGCAAGTTCACAAACGAGGCTGCGTTACTATTTATTAATAAGTAAAAAGTTTTAAATATAACTATCTACTAAAAGTAGAGCGTTTATGACAATTGCCTTCAAACGCAAAGTCAATGGCGCATGCGTATTTTAAATAACACTAGTCAGCAATTTAGGATCAATTTTATAAAATGATAATTATTCCGGTGATAATTTAAAAAGTTCTTGGGTCGTTTTTCAAATTTATTATTGCACAATTTCAAAAATGATACTTCTTACACAATAGAACGCAAAATTACGTGAAGTGACTTTTTCAATTTTTGCGATGGATAATAATTCAGAAATATAAGCAAAAAAACATAAAGACAGACTGCCATGCCTTAATGATCTGAAAATCTACCTGTAGTGTTTTAAAAGTTTTAATATTTAGTAGTTCCGCTAAATCTATTTATTATACATATATGTTTTTTTTTTTCACAAGTATAGCAAGAAATCATGTACTGAATTGAAATTTTTAAATAAACGTATTTACAAAATATTGTAAAATTCAATTCACTTAACAATTTCCATACATCTAAATTTTGTAAGGATAATACCTAGGATAATACTTCTGTAGAAGTTGTCATAATGAGGAGGAGAAAGAGAGTTTTAAGAACCTCCTCTATCACTTCTCAGCCCTTGCTGTTCGCAGGAGCCGTCGCTTGGGCACTCCCTTTTTTAATTAAATGTTTGACTGTTCATCAGAGACACTAAGTGGTTCTTCGGCTAAACTCTAGGTCACCCCGTGTGGTATCTCAAGATGCCTAAATATGCTTTATAGGCAGCGACCACATCCTAAACTGACCCAATATGTAACGGCATGCATTAGTCTATATTGCATATAAAATGCAACTCTGTCCTTCTGTCTGTTTGCTCCTAGATGTATTTTAATGTAATTTGCCACATAGATGAGACGAATCCAGACTTGAGCTGTCCAACCAGTCTTAGTTTAAGTTTAAGCCAGACTTAATACAGAAAGGCTGCAACTATATCCTTCCATCACCACTTTATTTTACTAATAATAACAAATCCATGCTTCTCTGTGTTATTTGAAATTTTCAAGATCGTTAATTTTTAATAATAATTTTAGACGACGAAAAACCGATTTTGAATTAATACACTACTGGCTTCTCAGCATTAATATAGGTAGTTTATCTAACTATTTTTGCGTTATTTTCACAATATCTACTTAAAATTGTGAAAAAAAAACACGTTTGCGTTCCTTGTAAGAAATCAAACCGCAAGTTTTTGAGAAAATCGATTATAATATCATTTTATAAAGATTCTGTTTCTTCCTTTTAATGTGCTAAACAATAGAAAATAAATACCACAACAAAAACTAATTTCACATCAAAACTGTAGAAGACTTGTGTTCACTATGTAAAAACCTTTCTGTTCATAAACTATGCAATCTTTGATTTAAAACAAAAAAATTAACAAATATTTTTGATGTAAATCTGTTTCTGCAGTAATACGTTTATTTAATTAATACTCTAGCAATCTAGTAATTAAATCCCAAGCCTTAAAATTATAAAACCTTTATAATTAGACTATAAATGAACTTCTAAATTATGTATATAAATAATGCGTAATAATTGACGCAAAATATAAAATATATTCAAAATATTTACGTCAATTCTGGAAAAAATGGAGCAATCTCATTAATAAAACATTAAATGGAATTAGAAAGAGACTGTTTCTCTCCCTCGAGTGGTCGAAGTAACCTTGATACATTAAAAACTCATTTTCAATCTATTCACCTTCACCCTTTTCATTTAGGAAAAAAATTAATAGTCCGACGCCCACTTTGAATAAACAGAAAATAAAATTTCTTTATGAAGAGTGACATAGGTAAGGTCAATCTGACCCCGAATAATTGCTAACTTTTCTGTGAACTTCCGGAAATCCACCAAATGGCTCAATAACATCAATAAAAGATTTAATGAAAATTCTTAGCGTCATCATTCACCGAATAGAGAGTAAATGCGAATTTAAAAGTTGCTAAGTATTTACCAAATTAGATTCCCGGAACAGTGGACTCCTCCAAGGTGTCGAGCAACACAATTAACACTCGAGTGAAAAGCGAGCTGAGCAAAATTTAGCTCAAGTTAACCACGGTTTGATTTGATTAGTTCCATTCAATTTACGTCTATCAAACGGAAACTTCCTGGGAACGAGCACTGGCACCCTCGTCAGCCACTAAAACAAATCTCACGACAATTCCCGATAACTTTCTGAGTTCTAAAGGTGATAGATTCAAAAGGTTCGCTGGTCAGTCCCGAGCTGCGAAGTATCCAACTGACCGAACCTGAGCTGTAGAAGCAACTGTCGAGCCAACCGGTTGCTTTGTCGGAGGTAACTTCGCGAGCGACGGCTTCTTGAGGCCCCAAAGGGGTGCAAGTGATGATTTACGACTCCGCGACTTGCGCCTCCAATAGACGCTGATTCCATTAAGCAATTCAAATGATTTAAATCGACCACCACTTGACGGAGGAGACAGCCCCACCAAGGGAGGTGTCGAAAACCCCGGAGGGGATCGTAACGAAACCTGAGTGCCGATATGTTCGACGAATCTCTAGAAAATAGGAAGATTTTCTCGTCAAACTACCGTTTACCACTAATCTTTTAAGAACTTCTGATTCAACCTGTTTTCGAATAAAAAAATTTACACATTTGCCAAATTTTTTACAAATTCTTTCAGGTTGAGACTCGTCAGCTGAAACATGGTCGCGTGCAACATTTTTTTTTTGCTATAAGCAATGTCGTTTTGCAGGAAAATGGTATTTATGAATTTCTATATTGCCACTTTAACAATCTACTTAAAGAACAACCCCATAAATGTCTCAAAATCAAATTGTTAAACCTTTTTTTAATTATAATCAGAAAATATCATTAAACAATTTTTAGTTTAGACCTAGTTTCAGACACTTGAGTCAGACTTCAACTACACTTAAGCCTGGTCAGCAAAACTCCCCTAGTGATACAAATTTTTTTGTAATATACTATAGGTAATTTTAAAATTATTCTAGTTTCATTTTTTTAAGGCTAGACCTAATATAATTCGGCGGCCGAGATCAGGGTTTTCTCAGGTCTACCGTAGTAAAGTACTGAACATTCAGGCCTAATTAGAAACTTGTAAGGTGTTCCTTATTTAACTTAATCTGGTTCCGAATAGGTAGTTCTTTATTTTAGTCGTCTTAAGTAATACCCTAACTATTTCAACCTATCCAGCACTAAATTCATACCTTTATTTTCCTACAACACGTCTCATATTTGTATTAATTAATTAGTATTTCAAATTTACACTAGTTACTGAATTCATTATTGGATATATTAATGTAATTAAAAATATTAAATAATATTAATAATTGCCTTATTTATAATTAAATTTAAAAAATATTTAATTATTGTAATTTTATTATTTATTACATTTTTTAAAAATAATTATAAATTAATGAATATAATACGAGTAGCATTAAAAAATTAATGAGAGGCATTACACTTCGTATAAGGAAAAGATAATTCTTCCTGTACCAGGCCATTTTAGTACTAGAGAAAACCCGATCCGGGCTTGATTCTAGCCTTAAAAAAAATTATACATGGCTATGAATCTAATGTCGGCCACAAATTTCTCATTCGAAATAAAACTTTTAACTCAAGCGACCGACATACACAAATTGTTTGGCTGTTGCCAACATCACCGATATACATTTGCTGGTGGCTCTGACTTAGCTTACTCTTCGTCTTCAGGTGGTATTTCATTAGGTGGAGCAAATCAGTCCTCTATCGCATAAAGCATATCAAGAATTTTCAGGACTAAAGGATTCGGTTCAGCTTCATTTGCATCTTGACATACCGACGGATGATATGACGCAAATTACCATGTTCCGAAGAAGATTTCGGATAAATCTCCCGGTAAGGGAAGAAT
Source organism: Philonicus albiceps (assembly GCA_963969385.1). NCBI lineage: Eukaryota > Metazoa > Arthropoda > Insecta > Diptera > Asilidae > Philonicus > Philonicus albiceps. Next base: position 12,219,415 of record OZ017776.1, on the reverse strand, counting down.
GGGATGATCCCAACAAATTACTGGATCGATTAACTGATATCTTCTACACAGGCGGATCGAAGACCTCATCTGGTACAGGTGCTGGATGGTATTTGAACGAAGAAGTCAAATACAGTATATCACTCGGAACAACTGCAACGGTTTTTCAAGCCGAAGTAACCGCCATTCTCGAAGTGGCTAACTGGATAATTGCTCATAGGTGGCATAATAAGAGGATTGGCATCTGCAGCGATAGTAAGGCTGCTCTTGTCACCCTACTTAATCCCACCACTAGATCAAAGATTGTCCAGGAATGTAAGAAAAGACTTAATTCTGGTACCAAGCACAACCAGGTCCATCTTATATGGGTCCCTGGACACCGGGGAATCGACGGCAACGTGGCCTCTGTTGATGTCAGCTTTACAAAATTGAAAAACTGGATAACTAGATCCATGGACTCAATACATGGTCAGAGATGGTCCAGTATATAAACCTGTAAATTCACCAAATGGTTCATTGGTCGTCCAGACAGGAACAATGCAAAACTTCTACTTGGCTTAGGCAGGTAATATTGCTGATGTAATGAGAATGGAAGACTTCAATTCTCAATCTCAATCTGATGTTCTTAGGTTCGTCAAGATGACTGAAAAGTTCGGATAGGGTAGGGGACGAGTGCAATGGACCGTGGTCTGAGCGCTCGAGGCTGACGCCTCCCCCTTTCTCTCTAATACTAATAATACTATCCAGGATGGTTAGCAGATGCAGTTTTATTTATTGTATTTAATCGATGTCTGTGCAATTTCTCATTCTCAGCTTAGCTATATAAAATAAGTAGGCTAAATCATTTAAGTTCATACCAAACCCAGATAAGTAGAGAAAATCATAATACTCTTTTCACTCACATACCTTTATTTTAGAGAATTGAGCGTCTGTATCGAATATCACCCAAAGATTCCTCGAATTCTATCAGTAATAATCAAATAAAAGATAAATAGATCTTTTTCAAAATAGATGTACAACAAAATTTATTAATTCTACAATTATAATAACATTTTTTTGGACTTAATAAAACAACGCAATTTGTTTAAGTTCTTTAGAAATTATTTTAGAATATGTCTCAGTTGGAGACTAATTTCTGGGCGCCTGGTGAGTATTTGCTCAGATTATTATGCAATGAAATTTGCCCATTATCCACTATAAAATAAATTAAATTGGTTCGATTATGCACGCGTTTAAATATAGTCCAAAAATCACATAGCTCATTTTGATACGAAAACATTCAAATTGTTTCCGTGGTGTAGTGGTTATCACATCCGCCTAACACGCGGAAGGCCCCCGGTTCGATCCCGGGCGGAAACAACTGATAATTTTTATAAGTTAAACATTTTTAAAATGTAACAAAACGTTTATATTTTTATTTATTATTATTTTATATGACCACCCTCCGCCAAAAGCAATTTCAATGTTTTATGAAACAATTTCTTTTGCTCAGAATTAAACCTTTTGTTTAAAAGCGAATAATAGTGATACACCAATATTAACGAGAGATTTTTGTATGCACAGTGAGCATAGATTAGATAAATAATTTTATTAAACTTCTCATCGTATTTATTATGGAAATTAAGAAAACTCATGTACTGCATATGCCGAACGTTTTAAGGAAGCACAAATAGCTGTTTGTTGAATAAAAGAAGTTAATTGTAAACTCCTTAAAGTGGTGAGAAACTACAGAAGAAGAACGTAAATTAATTTTGAATTTATTTAAACAAAATAAATCATACGGAGAAATTTGAAATATAATGGGAAAATCGATATACAATTTGCAGTATTGTAATACGTTTCAAAAACAGTGCAGAATTTCAAAGAAATAGACGCCCACGAAAACTAACTACATAACTACAAGGGTAGAAGCGTAGCTTATTTGAAAACATAAAAATCCCATTAATGAATTACAATTACAAAATTCATGTTGTAAAGAATGATGAATACCCAGGTCAATGTCATCAGAGCTTGCAGCTCAAGATAGAGTTGATTTTAAAAAAAGATGTTCACCCCAAAATCCTACGTAGAGTATATCATCGTAATTCATACATTGTACATATCTATAAAAAAAAAATGCTGTAAAAGCGACATTTAAAAATTGCCGTCCCATTGCTAAACTTTCCTGCATTCCTAAACTTTTCGAGAGCCTCATCTACGACTCTACGTTCTTCCACTGTAAACCCATTATTTCCCCCGCCCAACACGGTTTCCTCAAATAACTTCTCCATCTAGTGTTCGAACAACTTTTTGGACCTGAATATGTCCAAGTGCCAATCAATCACCTATTCTCGTAGACGTCTCCCCACTACCGCTCGGAACTATTTTCTTTCCGATGAGCCCATTCCTTCTGTAATTTCCTTGCATGATCTTGCTGTTATTTGTAATAGGGAACTCAACTTCAGTCGGCATATCCATCAGATCATACATAAAGCCAACTCAGCTCTAGGCTGTGTGAAACGCTACTCTAAGGAATTCTTTAAACCTTACGTAACCAAATCTCTCTATTTATGTTTTATTAGGCCTCTATTTGAATACGTTTGTCAGGTCTGATCAAGCTCCCAGCCAACACTCATTAATTGAAGCTGTACAGCGTAGATTCTTCCGCTTCGTGTTGCGTGGCCTTCCTTGGATTAACAGCCATAACCTCCCTCCTTATGAGGGAAATTAATCAATCTCCAATCTTTATTGAGCTGCGTCGTGATGCCGGTGATATTGTTTTCGTACACGTCCAAGTTCTACGGTTCATTGACTGTCCCGATTTCCTACATCACATCTCCATTAACACTAATCCTCGTAACGTTAGATCCTTTCCACTTTTTCGCTTTGATACTCACCGCACCAACTGTGGACACATCTAACCTTTCACGAGAATGCTCCACAAAGCTAACGACTCTACCCTCTTTGATTTTCATTTTAATAAAGCCTCCTTCAAGCACTCCCTTTACCTGCCTGACCCACATTCTTAGAACTTATTTCTGTTTCTATCTATTAGCCCTTTTCCCTGTTCTTTCCCCTTCCCTTACCTTCATTCTCGTTTCATTCTCGGTCTTGTCGTATTCTCTATACCCTACTCCTTATTTTTTTTAGCCTTAGTGATAGTATTTAGGCTTAGTTTTTACATTTAAATTTGTTAACTTAATTTAAGATTGTTTTTCTTTTCTTGTAGCTTGTATTAAGCGAAATAAATAAAATATAAAGTAATGGATAGTAAAACTAATAAAAAAAGAGAAATTACAATTATTCGCGAAAGACTTTATAAATAAGCGAGAAGGATACTCCAGAATTCTCCGACGAGTGTAAATAAATATAATAAACTTCGGTCTGACGGCAGAACCCTGGTATCAAAGATCATGAATTACTAGATGGGACACTCGTCCCTTATCTTTTTTCGACCTTGGTCCCGTTAGCCCACCGGCCTTGCAGATTTTGCTAAAAGTGGATAGTAATAAAGGGCTCACTCGTGAGAGAAAGATAAATATTTAGGGGGAGGCGGAACGAAAATTAAAATCACGTTTCGAATACGTTTGGCTCGCTTTTAAAAATGCACAGTGAAAAAATGTAAGCAGCCCGCATCCGTATACATGCTCTGAGTGTGCTACCTGCCTGTTCCCCATTCTCAATTCAGGATTGCCCTATGCTGGAACATTGCCTGGGGACGGCACTAATACCATGCATGCATGCAGAGGCACACAGCGAGCCCGACAGATTGGCCCGCCTTTAAAAATGCGTGATAAAAAAACGCTGCATTTTATTGCCTACACTGTAAGTGCTGTAGATGAGAATTTTTGGCTGCCTATTCTTATCTCTTTCGTTCTTATTGGAATTTAGATAAGATATAGGAAGCAGTAGTTCTTTGCTACTTTCTCTAATGGAAAAATTTTCCCCAGGCAATTTTAAAACTTGCATATGGGTTAGAGCTTTAAGCTTATATAGCGAGTGTCCCATCTAGTATTTCATGATCTTTGCCCTGGTATAGCAAAAATCGAACACAGAGTTAAATCAAAAGAACATTATAAGCACAGTCAAACATGGTGGTTGGGAGTTATGGTTTGGGGAAGTATGGCTGCTTCAGTTGTCGGCGAGGAAATTATGCATTAAAAACTTTACCTCAATATTCTGAAAGAAAATTTGAAAAGGAGTGCCGAAAAGTTGGGCTTAGATTATCAAATTTATTTCCAGCATGACAATGATCCGAAACATACGGCTCATAATGTTAATATGTGGATTGCTTAGAGTGTTGCGCAAATTTTGTCAACTCCCCCACAGTTTACGGACCGCAATCCGAATTAGAACGATGCTCGCGGAAACATACAATTCCTAACAAAACACAGTTAAAGGAAGTGTTCCAATTATAATGACAAAAAAAAAACGGCAGATTATACGAATAAGGTGGTGCAGTCGATGCCTAGAAGATTTAAAGAGGTCATCAAGCAGAAATGATGTTTAAAAAAATATTAATTTATAACAATTAATGTAATTGCATATAGTATAAATTGTGTGAAAACTTTTGCCGGGCAAAATCGTGCGATTTTAAATATTTTGTTGTTTTCCAGAATGCGGTATTATTTTATTAATTTTATTTTCGCGATTTTGAATAGCTTAAGAATGAATATCAGTTTTCCTAAAATAATGAAATACATATTTTCTTTTGGCTTTGTTTAAATACTTCCTTTATTCAATAAACGGCTATATGGGAAAAATTTGGTCCACCACTTGGCCAAATTAATGTGTTACGATTTATTTAGTAACATTATATAATAATATGTTGGAATAGGCTCCCTAATTTAGCATCTAATAATTTAATATTGAGAATAGAAACGTGTCGTGTTTCTATCAAATATAAGCCAATTAACATAAGTTGTTCAATTTTAGCGTCCTCCTATAATACAAAAATATCGTAGTAAATATAGACAAATTTGAATACTATGTATTATAAATAAAAACATAAATGCGGGACAAATAAAAATAAAACTCTTCATATGTTGATCGTACTAACAAAATAAATTGTTCTTTCGACCATTTCTTCATTTAGCACTTCAGTACTATATTTTCCTATATTCCGTTACCTAAAATGTATTTAATTAAATAATCAATCCAGCCACCAGTTAACGCAAACTTGATAATGACAATATTTATTGATTAATTTCGTAACCATTTCGAAATACACGTAGATGCATTTATTGCACAAATTAAGTCAAAGCAACAAATCATTCCCTTTACCTTAAAAGTTTTCAGTATGACCTAGTTAACTAAAAAATAGGAAATCCTAGAGAAAGTTGAAAAGTTAACAATTGTCAAAAAATTTTAAAAAAATCGATTCGATGGCATTTTAAAGCGTGCAAGCTTAAGCAACTTTTCAGTTATACAAAAGAAACTCTCTATAAACTTAAATATTTTGTATAGTGGCCTTTATTTTCTATTTCCTCAGAGTATCTTCCTGGCATCGATGCTATAAATTAGCAAGTATGTTCTGCGGTATGCTTTACCATTCATTCTCTAATGTTTTTAATGACTTTACGTTATTTTGAAAATGTTGACCTGCAACTCGACGTTTCAAAATACCGAAAAGATTCTCAATGGAATTCAAATCGGGGGATTGGGACAACCAATCAAGTACTTGAATCACATACTCATTAATCCAATCCTTAAGCAGCTTCGATGTGTGTTTCTGATCATTGTCGTGTTGCAACACCCATCGAAGCGGCATTTCCCATTCTGTATGGGGAAACATAACCGTTTCTAAAATCTCTTTGTATTTGAAACGATCCATTATTATTATTATTTTTTATTTCATAGAAAGATCCTACCCCGCTGGCAGAAAAGCATGTCCACATCATTACCGAACCAGCCCCATGCTTTGCTGAGTCCTTGCAATTTTGAGAGAACATCATCTTTTTCGCCTACGTACAGTAGTTATTCCATCGGAATTAATCAAATTAAATTTAGACTCGTCAATGAACAATACCGTTATTCATTTATTTATAGGCCAATTTAAATGTTTTATTGCAAAATCCAACCTAAAAATGTGTGTTAAATAAAAGTCTACTTATTTTCTTGTGACTATTGGCGTTTTTGCCGGTCTATAACTTTTTAAATTTTTATTCAGTAACACGCTTCCGGACTGTACTAGGATCTATGATAGACTTAAATTTAGCGTTTTAACAATTTCTTTTAGGGTTACAAACTTTTTAATTAATGCGCAAATTCGACTATAAGTTTGCGTTGTTATTTTACATGGTATACCACCGAAATGTACTGTAGCAATGTTTCCGTGAACTATTTTATTAGACGAGAAATTATCGATTTATTTTTTTAGTAATTTTTAGCAATATAAATTTGGGAAGAACAGATAATTCGTGTGCTGTACGAAATATACTAAATATCGGTCTTTGACAATGATCTTACGCAGATATGCAACTATTGAAAATCGAAAATACCATTTCTTAAAAATTTTTGCAGTTTTTTATTATTGTTTCTGAGAGTTGCTTTAGTTTTGCACAACACTGTATGTCGGTATGCTCATCTGCCCAAATGCTGTGTACTGCGTATAATGTATGTAGGTGCATAACCAATTGATGATGATAATGATAATCGACTTGTTAGAAAGGAGCCTAAAAATGTATTTTTTGTATAAAACTTTCTTGGATACAAATTTCGTAAAATTCATTTTATTTACCTTTGTTTTTCAACCTTCAACCTTTAGTTTTTCAACACAAATCGAAAAATCAACCCCAATTTAACCAGCAAAAGTTCCGTGTTTTATTTGCATTTATCACATAGAAAAATATGCGATAAATTAGTACTTTCCCCACATGAGTGATATAAAATATAAATAAATTCTCCACCCTAGAACTGTATAGTCGAGCAAGAGTTATGCCTTTTAGTAATAAAATTAATATTATAGCAAATAAATTTTTCAAAATATACAACTATTCTTTATACACTAATTAGGCAATTTGTAAATAGAATTATTTTGAAACAATAAATAAATAAGTAAATTAATTGAACTCGCTTTGGTATTATGTTTTTAAAATAGCGATGATTAATAATGGGATCATTATCAAAAAAAAATAATAATAATAATAATAATTCATAAGTTCATAACAAAAAATTAAGCTTTGCTGCTTACTTGCAAGTAGTTTATATTGAAATTCCAACAAGATTTACAGAACGGTATTTTACAAGTATTACATTTATTTTTTGGTTTTTAGTCGATACAAATATTTTTTAACCCTTTATGATATACATATATATATTATATTTTTTAGAGAACCGAAAAATAAATCGTAATTAACAATGTATCAAAAGTAATTCTATGTTTCACACTCATTTGTTGAATAGTGATGACAGCGGCATTTTGCAAGAATTTTCTTGCTTGAACCATCGCAAAAGTAAAGTGTGCATTCCTCTGGTTGAAGCATTGTTCCCTGAGCTTTACACAGGCAACTCTCGATAGATTTTACAGGGTTTAGTACACATTCTGCATCTATATAAAAAATAATACTTTAATTAATATTTTATACAATATTTAGATGTGAGTTCACCAGCTTGGTTTCCTTTAATTATTTAGAATTGAATTTCTACGCAATGCTTCAAAGTAACAAACAACTTAATATTTACAAAACTTGATATTTACCTTAGAACGTATATTTTACTTCTAAAAATGTAAATTTTAAATTTAATATTTGCCTTGTGTACTTACAAATTTTTTTTCCTTTACAATGCACTATGCCTGCAATGCAGACAAAGATTAAAAACACCAGTTGTATCTTCATTTTTATACTAAAACACCGATCACTTTCCTTCTATTGAGTTTTCTTTTCTAACTGATAATTTAACAGAGCTAGTAGTCAATATTTATAGCGCTCGAGTTTTCAAATTTTTACGTATATTGATCTGCACGCGAATTTGAAAATGTTTGCTTTATTTCGAGAACAATCGAATTTTTTGCTTAAAAACAAGTCTACCATATGAGAGTTATTTAACTGTTTGCATTTTCTGCCACGGTTTATTGTGTGGCAGAATTATTCTTTACAATTAGGTTTGGGAAATTACGCGAATGTTTATCAGAAAGATTTCTTTTTGATAATATTTTTGTTTTAACTTTATAAGGTCTCAAAAATTAAGCAATATGAGTATATAGAGTAATTTTCAAAGCATTAATTAGAAACATTCAAAATTTAATATTTATATGATCGCTTATATGGTAATCTAAAAATTAATTCGTTTGAGTTTTTAAAATAAGACACGCTGCGTTCTAACCTGTAATTAGTAATTCGCAAGATGATAACATGCCAAACCACTAAATTATTTCGAAATTGATCTATTAATCAAAGAAATAGACTTCCATGCCTGTTATCTGAAACAATGAGAAATAATGATTAATAATTAGTGTCATATATGGTAATTCTTTCTAGATTATAAATAAATTCCTCTTTCCTTTCTCCTAAAAATCTCTCATAAAGATATCATTATTCCTCTTTCTAAGATCATTTATGGTATAAACAACATAAAGATATCAGTTGGTGGGGCGCATGAGTTTCATTTTCATATCTTTATGTTAATATTTTAAATCATCTTTTAACTATCAGGAATGTGAAAATGATGATATGATTCATTATTATGTATATATTTTTGCCAAAATCGTGCTCTGCAGGAAGCGAATTGAATTTTTCCTACTTACCTTATCTTAACTTCTCCTAAATTTTCATTACTAGAACAAAGAAACATTTTTCCTCATTGTTGTTGTATGGACTTTTGTAGCGTGATTTCGGTTTCAGTATTAGGTTATTTTTTAATTAAAGGCCGTTTATGATGAAAATATGTCTAAACTTACAGAGAAGTAAGCTGCAGCAGTATGAAACATTTCGGAAAGATTACAAATGCATTCCCGAGAAGTTAAGAGGAAGCAGTATAAAAGCTTCTTTAATTGCTTTCTCCTGTGGAACTGCTTCATTTCCCGATGGGTATGTATTAGCCCTATCTCTCCCGGTACCTTCATGGAGCGAGAATGGAAGAATCGCTTCCTGGAGAAATTAAGGCTTCTCAATTACTTCTCAGTATTTTACCATGTGCATTAAATTAATAAATATTTTCTAATGTATTAAACTGAGTAAGGGTTAATTTAACTAGATAACCAGAGTATACTCGGGGTTCGACATTCGTCATAGCTAAGTATTGTACGCCCTCGGCAGCGAATAGGGCAGAGTTTTATTGTATTTATTTATTATTCCCATCTACTTTAGCCCGCTATTCCCATAGATGCTTTATTAAAAAAATAACTTTTTTTCTCAAAAGTTTCTTTTTAGTTCAGCCCTTATTTTATTTTTTAAAGGGATGTATTTTGAACGTTGTCCGTAACCATGTTACATGTTATTTTTATAAAATATAAAATGTCGTTATATTATAGCGTATTAACTAATTTATCACGTGTAATAAAAAAATAAATTACTCATAGGTTTTTTCTCATTACGTGACAAACAACTGAATAAATATGATAGACGACACATACACTTAGTGGTTGCCGGAAAAAACATATGGCTTAAAGTTACCTATTATTTTTATAGTGGTAATGGAAGATTGCAAATTAATAATTAACCTGAAAAAAAAATTAATATACATGTCACCTATAGGTGAAACTGGGAATTAACAGGATAAATAAAATAAGACAAATCTTTATATAGCTTAAATACGAAACAATTGGCAAGATATAGGAAAATAAGAACAATAAGAAAACCAAGACATATAATTCTCTTTTAGGTAAATATCTACAAAACACATGTCGCTCATTTCGGTGAGTGACACGATTTTAGGAATAGGTGTGTTCGATCGCGACAGATCGTGACGGCATCCAACCTGCCTGCGTTGATAAACCTACTACAAATTAATGAGTTTACGAGTATTACTGGATGAGAATTGTTCCAGTTCATTTTTCTCAAAGTGAATATTGTAAATGCTTTTTGAGCAGATTCATTCTGTTTAGTTGTATTTCGTTTATAAGAAATCAAACAATGGAAGCATTATTTGAAAATAGATCGAACAAGAGCAAAATAAAGTTTTTATACACGTTAATATGGATCAGAAAAATGAACAAGAGCAAAATAAAGTTTTTTGTTTTAACGTACATAGATCAGAAAAATCCTTACTATTGAAAGAGAGCAAGCTTTTGGAGTAATATAATTAAGAAATTTGATAAAGCACAACTTAGAGTCAAAAATTATACCAAGATTCGTAAATTCATCAACACGATAGATAAGATCATTATGAGATTTTATAATCAAAAATAAGCATTGACTTTACGAGAAAAACATTTGTAAATGTTAAGAAAAAAGTCATTGTTAACACACCATAGAGAAAGGTTTTCAATGTCGCGCTGTAATAGATGGCAATCCTGAATGTATCGAATTGGAAGCCAACAATTTCAAGTCATCAGGATATTTTACATTGTAAATAATAATTAAATATAATAGAGGGCCTAGATGACTTCTTTGAGGAACGTCAGGGACGACGGGACACTACCTTGAATTCAGCAAGCTGACCTTTATGCTAGTTAGGTTTTTACATATTTAATTAATTCGTGCATTTGTAAATGTTATCGATTAAATTTGATTCATTCATTTACTGAACCTTGACCGTATTTTAAAATAGCTTTGAATGATGATGAATAAGGCCTGCAATTATTTGTAATTATAAATTTGAGGCGATAATTATGCTTTTTTCTATTCTTTCCTTTTTTCCAACTTAAACAGTGAAATAAAATTGTGGTTTAGATTCAAACACACTCTGAAAGTCTAACATCTGTATCAATTTTTAAAAAATGTCGTAGTAACAAACAATTGGTATACACATACATAAAGAGTAATAACTACCTTTTTTATTTTTTAAGATGTTAAGCTTCCCCATGAAACCTGTAGAATAAGTCTACAGTTGAGTATAAAAAAAGAGAACAGAAATAAGAAATAAGTCTCGTAGAGGCAAAACCAAAACTCTTCAATGTTTAGCAAACTGACCTTGTTTAAGCTTTTCGAAGCTTCTATGCTATGGTTAAGATTTTGGAAAATTTGCGAACTAAGACGAGACACGTCGAATAGGAGACCTTTTAGAAGTATGAAAGAGCATGGATCCAATGCCTCTCGAAAAATGCTGGGATTTTATTCTATTTTAGAATTAATTTGATTTTTGCACTATTTCGCATGACTTCCAAACTTCTTAAAAGTTTATTTGATGAGGTCATATTTTATAGTTGAATTGTAGTGTGATTTCACGCCCTCAAATCGCCTCACCGAATTGAGGTAAAGATAATTTTTATTTTAGTTTAACTAAATTATTTAAAAGCCACACAAGAAACAGAATTCTTCATAATAGGAAATGTGCGCGAATTGTATAGCTAATCCAGCAATTATCTTTATTAAGCTGAATTGTGCAATCGACTGTAGAAACGTAGTTTTTATAATAAGCGAGAAAACAAATATGCCTTAAGACACGATAAAAACTCAAGATGTGAAGAACAGATAAATATTATGACTCCAAATTCCTGCAATTTATTCTCAGAAAACCAAAGTTTTTCTCGATCAAAAATCAATCATGGAGAGGTTCGGGTGAGGCCAAAGGACGAGTCACTTAACGAACTTTCAGTTTAATTAAATTAAATTTGTTCTTTTATTTTTCATTCTTTTTTTTTAGAAAAACAATCAATCTATTTACGCATTTAAAAGTTAAGATGAAAATTCCTACAAAATAAAAAAGATAAGAAACTAAAAAAAAAACATTACGAACGATATACGTACAAGTATACAAGGAACGACAAAGGGGAGCGACAGGAGGCGGATGTGGAATACTTCTAGAGGGAAAAGGGACGCACAGGGATAAACAATAGCATTTTAAAGGGTGCATGTATCAACAGCACGCAAAACGGGCGGGAAACATACAAATTACACTGAATCCATTCATAGATCATCTAAAAATGTTTTATAACCATTTTCACTTGTACCATTTTTCTTTATGGTTAAGACAAGACAAAATATAGGAGTTATTAAACATTCATTTCTTACATAAAGGGCGAGAGAAGGATGCCAAGAGTGTGGTTATGAAGAGAGAGCGGGGAAAATACATAGAAGGCTTTAGAACAACTCAGTAATATTTTTTTTTTTTGTTTTTTTTCTTTCATTGATTTTCGAAGTTTTACAGAGACAGACACAAGTCTTATTTTGTTGTTTCATATACAAATTTACGTTACTCATCATCACCTCCTTGTTTCTCTTCTCCGTTTTGAAATCAATCAAAATTTGTAATAATAACTTAATTAACATTATACTGGTTGCCTTTTTCTGTTGTTTACTTTTTATCTTGAAGTAAGAATGTAATTTACTTTTTTACTTGCTGTTTTCGGTATCTGTAGCTCTTTTACTTAAGGAGATTATTATTTTATTTAACACAACTGGCTTTACCTCTCTATTTATATTGTTAGGAGGAACAGGACAGTGATTAGCAACTAAAAGAAGCATGCTTAGCATGCGACCAGCAGACAGCAAAAATCACAAAAAAACAGGAAAGAATAACTAACAAAAAATGGAATCGAAACGCACGAAAAACAAAAAAAAAAAATTACTCAAACTGCTCTTCATTAATCTTCTTTATAATAAAATAAATTACAAACTATAATAGCATACTTTACTCCTCTTTAATGAATTTCTACTTTGTAAGTTAAATTAGCGTATCTCCTGGACCCTGCTCTTTTTCAAAAAATAATGTAAAAAAAAGCAGGCAAACCAACATTTTCCCATCCTTCCCTCTTTTTTTACAGTCTGTTTTGCTTATTGTATGCTTGTCTCAATGCGATGCAATTTTAAATATGAAATTGTAAAACTGTTGTGTTTTTTAAGCTATTATTTTTTCCAACCGACGGAAAGCTACTTTGTATTTTATTTTATTTTTAATTGTTTTCTCTTTTTTTTTAAAAAAAAAAAAAGAAAAAGACAATCAGGGAAAAATTTTAAGATTCCAAATTATAGAAAAAAAATCTAAAGTACGCACGAACTGAAACTAAAAATTTCGTGTGTCTTTTGTAAGTCCAATTTTTATCTCGCTGCAGCTAAATGATATATTTGAAAGTTGCTTCGTTTTTTCTATTTTTTTATTTTCTCACGATGGTTCAAATAAAATAATTAGCGCTTTTGGTTGATTTTATCATTTCCGATTAATCCTGTTGCTGTGGTTGGTGTTGTTGTTGTGGTTGATTTCAAGAATATCATCAGTGCTGTAGCTGCAGCCAAAGATGACACTCTTACTGTTATAGAAGTTGCTGTCCATGTTTTTGATGTTGTTCTTGTTGATAATCTCCTTCTTTTTGCTATTATTATTATTTGCATTTATTGATGTTGAATAATAATTATTGTAATAATAAGTATAATGTGTAATAGCGTTTATTACATGACGGATCGATTGTACAATTGGAACGCATCACATAGCATACTTCCTTGTCCATTCTCGTGCCAATTCATTATATTTTTCCCGATCAGTTTTATATATTCTTGCAATCTCTGGTACAAGAGGATCATCTGGATTTGGATCACAGAGAAGAGAGCAAATTGATAATAAAACTGAAAATAAAGAAATAGAATTTGTTAAAATTTTTCGACCTGTTCCTGGAAAGAACTTATTTACAGCCAATTGTTTTTACACGGCAAATACATTAAAAAAAGGATATCTTATACAAACATTGAAAAATTGGAGATGGATTCCACATTATTAACCCTTATCACTCCAACCGGCGGAGATATTATCATTATTGCATTGAGTTTACCTTCCCTTTTTGTGCTGCTACGTTTTGTTTACCCAAATTTTATAAATATTTTTACAAATACAAATTTCGTTATTAAAATTAAACAGCAAATTTCTTAGCGAGTTGAGACTTATTCCACAATATTCTTGGTGATAAGGGTTAAAACTTGTAAAAAACAGGTGAAATAAAAATATTCACAATATTTATTAATTAAGTGCACTCTAATTTTAGTCTTAAATTCCTAACAATTAATATCTCAAAAAGTGCATTACAGAAAAATATTATTGAATTTAAAAGTTTAAAAAAAGTCAAACTTGGCGTAATATTAAAATTATATAGATATCTCTCGTATAGCACGGTTAATTGGGCCCGTGTTATGCGATGCTATATTCCGTGATCTTTGAGGACTGTTGCAATTTTTAGGCCTGCTTATTCGCGACTTTTGTGTAATTCAAGTACCGTGCTATTCGAGAGATGCCTGTATAAATATTTATGTGTCCCAAAATGACTTGTTGCTTTATATAAAATTGAAATTTGGTAACATAAATTATTACAAAAATTACCTTTTGAAATTGTTAGTGCTGGCGACCACTGAGATCTTAATATATCGAGACAAATCGATCCATTACTGTTTATATTTGGATGGTATATGCGTGTTGTAAAAGCCACTTTTGGTGGTTTGAATGGATAATCTGTTGGAAAATGAATTGTAAGGAAAAATACACCACCTTGATACGGACTGTCGGGCTGAAATGAAAAGAAGATTTAAATCGACATCATTTTTTTTTTAAAGTATTGTAGCAGATTCTTTTTGTGTTGCAATGTTTCACTTACCGGCCCCATTATTGTTGCTTGCCAATGAAATACTGGAAAAATAATTGAAAATGTTATGTTAGTTAAAATATTTCAAGAAGAATTAAAATAAATTCTTATTTATTTAAGAATAAATAAGAGATTTAAAATTTTTAAAACAAGGAAGTATAATTCGTTGTTTAGTACCATGCTGACTTGTCCAGTGATTTTATTTTAAAGTCAAGTTGATTTTATTATAATCGACAAGTTTTAATATTACATTTGGTATATTTGCGTCAATGAATGAAGCGCTAAGTATATTTGTCATATTCAAATTTAGGAGACGCCCTCAATTCGTTGTCGGTAGCAACCGGGTTCATTTTTCTTGGATGGTTAAAATACCTTTTCTGATAAATGAGAATATCGTTGAAAGCGACAAGGCAGCATCAAAAGAATACTTGTCTTTTAAAAAAAATAAATAAATAAAAGCGCTGATATGCTGTACGATTTCAGTGAAATTTACATATTTTATTCCGATCGAATTAATTAGGTGCACTACGTGTCCTACAAGTGGTTGAACTAACACAGGTCCTTCCTACGTCAGCAAAGCCCACAGGAATTTTTCTTGTTGATAAAAAATATATAATTTTCCTTTCTATACGCCCTAAAACCAGGGAAGCCTTCAAATTCAAATTCAATTGATTGGCTTTAGCTTCTAACGCACCTCCTGCGTAACAATTTTTCAGATTTTATTGTGTAACAAAATCAATGAAAAAAATCCATCACCACTGCTTATACCCCCTCGGAGTATATCTGTAATCCATCAGGGAACGTCATTAATGCTCTAATTATATACCAGGTGCTTTGTTTTTGTGTAAGATCGTTAAATTTGAAATGGAAGTTGTTGCAGAACAAATGAGTAATTTGCATCTAGATTGATATGAAGCAGCGTACAAAGTCCTGCTTTAGTGTTTAAAATGTATATAGGGGTTATATTACTAAGACTCGGTCGGTTGCAAGATAATGAAATTGAGTTATCTTGAAAGTGGAATAATTTCCTTTAAAATAACAGGTCACATATTCACACATAGTTCTTAAGGATAAATGATACAAATTGTAGGCTTATGTATTAGAACGAGTGTTGAATTTAATATCAGCTTAAGGGCCTTATTTTGATATATAGACTGAGAATAGCACACCTACGTATCTGGTAAATTCCATTCTTTAGCTCCCTGATTTTGGTTATTACCTTAACGTAATTTATCACTGAATTGATACTTCGAACACAACTCAAGAACTTAAAAATACATTGAATGCTGTGAATAGTTATAAAGTATTGGTTATTAACAAAAATTTAGCTCCTGCAGTTATTTTCTATATTCAGCGAAGAAAAAACAATTGCTAAACTGCTGCTGTAGAAAAGAGCCAACTTTTGAAATTCTCAGAGCCCTCTTAGCTTTTAAAGCTTTTTTTTTAAGATCTCTCTTCGATTTTTTATTTTTATCAAGCTTCTTTTAAATTTTCAGATCCTTTATTTATGAAGTACTAGAAAAATTCAATCAAATTTGTGACACAAAGCCGATATTAAAATAAAATCAATTTTCACTGTCCAAGTAGTTAGACTCATTATTTTTCTTATTACTTACGGCTGTCTGGGTTTTTTCTCTAAAATCGCAAGCAAGTCTCGCACTCATAGTCACCGACAAATTCACTTACCAATGCTAACAAACAACAATTCATTAAAGGGAGCAAAAGCGCAAAGCGAAAACTTTAAAGAATCTTCAAGCAGTTAATTCCTAAACATACTTGAAGTCTCCTTCAACTACCCTTGCCATTTTGTTTTTTTTTTTTTTTCTATAAAACGAATTTCCCTTTGGTGCTTTAAAAGCCCTTAATTCCCCTTCTGGTACCAAATAAATTCATACATATGTGAGGCGAATTACATGCTATGCGCCAAGCAAATGAAAGGCGGCAACCGGTTACGCATTTGAAAAGTCACAGCGTGATTATTTTAAAATTTCTTCACCGTTGCACCACCCACAACCCCTTTCGCAGTGCAACGTTAAATTCGAGGAGAAAGCGGAATGTGCAGAAATTCTCCTTTTGTAAAAATTGTTGTTCTTTAAAAACGAAAAAAAAACTGAGGTGTTCAGTGCATCACCGACGTTGTCGACGACAACCCTCCTCTTTCATTTTTGACGGCGTCTCCGGCATCGTTAACATCGTCGTCGGCACAAAGCGTCGAGTAATGCTCGTTCTGGTGATTACACGGCATACACACATATATAATCAAGGACGCGTGAAAAAAATCGATGGAGAAGAGAGTTAACTCCTTCCTGGAGTGAAAAGGGAAAAGCTTACTTCGGCAGGCTCGGTCCATGTAAAGCTTAAAATCACCATAAATCTCCCCTCGCAAGGCAACACCCAGAAGGAGTTAAAAAAATTTATTTAAAAAATCAAATAAAGTTCTCCATTTCAAGAGCGCAGAATGATGCTTCAAGATTTTCATTTGTATCACTGCTGTTTTTATTTTTTATCTTATCAACGCTTTTTTTATGTATGTTTTTCTTTTTAAAGCTAAGATAATCATTTTCTCCGATTAACTCTCTACCATACAAAGACAACACATAAAATTTTTCCCTTAAACATAGTTTCATCCAATTTCCGTTTATTTTCTTCGAAAAAAAGCAATCTTTCTAGGGTAATGAATTTCTCGAATTATGAAGGCCAATTTTATGGATTGACAGAGTCTTGGCCAATTTCTTTATCATGTTGAATCACTGCTCATGAATGAATGATACTTTTTGCTCACTTGAAAGAAAGTGGAAAAGTCAAATAAGCTGCCTAAGTGGAAACTGAAGCACCGCCCTGATAATAATTGAAAACATCATACATTTGCGTTGTTCTGTACATCTGTACATTGGAAGAATAAATAGAAAAATTTTCGATAATTATGGGATGATTTCTAATATTTACTTTACCATAAAATCACAATTTTGTAATTATTTTGTTCAAAACTCCTTTCCAAGTTTACATCACTGAAACTAGGGCTATGTGAAATTGTTCATACTTCCAGCTCATAAGAAATGATCGGCGTGCACGAGTTGATAAGTGAACCACCGGTAGAACACGCTGCCAGACGGAGCAAATTAGATGTGGACCACTGGTAGTTCACGCCGTCAGATGAATGCAATGCCTGTGAACCACCGGTGGGACATGCCGGATTGAACGTGTTAAAAATGTTTATTTGAATTTTTCTTTTAAAACGAACTTTTAAATCGAATGTTGGTTGTTTTCCCAGTGTTCTCCAATTTTTGCTTTGGCCTTTGAGCAGCTCATATTTTAATATTGTTACATTTATCTTTCTATTGAACGTAACGTTTAGTGTATTTTTTTTTAACTTACACTACGTGTCGTCAAATCTTGCAATGCAAAATTTTTATACTTAAACTTTACCAAACTCAATGAAATTTGGCGAACATGTATAACTTCGGTGACAATACAAGTTAGTGGTGTTTCCCGAGCGAATCCACCCCCGCATCCCTTATTTCCACCCACGCATCACTAAAATCATTGTACTTGTCTAACTTTTTCAATTTTAACTTATAAATCATTTATAACAATAAAATAAAAGAATTTTTTTAAATGTATTTCTCTTTTTGTCTTGAAAAAGAAAGTTCCTAAGCAACTCCACCATTATATGTCTAGAGAGCAGAAGTTTTTCTTCAGTTTCTATACTGCAGCAAGAGTAAAAAGCATGAAATTAATATCGTTAAAATTAGTATAATAATTAATTATAAAATGAGCCACTCAAAGTTAGCATCGTGGTAAAATAATGTTTAGAATTTCTTATATTTCGAATAGAATAAACCTTTGTAGCGGATAACAAAAGATACATTTGAATTTGTTGTTGTTAGAGCCTCATTTTCATCTACTTTAAATATTCAAATTTGGTATATTGATTTATCAGTTTTCTGAATTCTGCAAAACAATTAGGCAAATTAAATAAATATTTTGTTTTTCAAAGCATAAACAAATAATTTAAAAAGCTTTTAATTTTCTTTTTCCACCCTACATTAGGTGCTTGCATTATAAAATGATTTATTGCTAACAGATGGATTGGTCTGCGTGTTTGAATTTGGAATATATTTCCAGATATAAAAAAAAAATATATAGGTATATAAACGTACCCCATACTTTTGAAGGACAATTAATTCCACGAAGCCCATTAGAGGAAAATTATTTAATGCAACTAAAATCGAAATTTTCCATCATAATTATGCGAAAAAGGACTTCTTTTGCAGGGTTACGAGAGAGAGAAAAAGAGTGCACATGCTCGACTCCAGTGTGGAATAGTAAACAATTATCCCCAGAGCAGCCCCCGGACTTCCAACTCCCAAACGATGGGGCTGCTGTTCGGAACTACGTGTTTGTTTGTCACTTCATTGAGTAGTGACCGGCGCAGTTGGTGCTTCACCGATCATCGATAACATAAATACTGACTGAGGCTAATAATTTAATTTTTGAATAAAATAATGGAACAAAAAAAAAAAATACTTACGATCGTCTCCTACAGGCCCTGCCGAGCATTGTGCTGGAGGATCTCGTCCCAAGTCCTGTAGCTCCTAGAAGATAGAAGAAAATATGATAGAAATGCGTTATTACTGGGGAATGATTTACATTTTGTCCAAATAATTGCTTAGAATTGCCTTAAACATTTTTTTTTTATTTATAAGTGCAGCCCACGCGTTTCGGCAGCAGTTGTGCCATTTTTGGATACACGCGAGACGACGGATGCGGCCGCCAAATTTTTTTTAAAACGTCTCCAACAGCAGCAAAATCTGATTTAAAGAAGACCTGTGCGAATTTGCGTGAGATTTTGCGGTCGTGTCGACGCTGCGGTGATTGACGTTTCGCGCAAGGTGTAAGACGACGGGGATGCAAAGTTTTGTTGAATTTTCATCTCTTTGCTACCTATAAATTGATAATGCTTTCTCATCGCATTCGTGGCCAAAGCAACTGTCATGGGCAAGAAATTAAAGGCATTTTTCTGTGAATGGAGCGACTCATGAATGCTTCATAATTATTTTGTAGTACCAATTTATATGATGATTTGATTCGAAAAAAAATCAATATTATTATTTCGAGCCCGTTTGTCTGGTTCTATCAGCGAGGTTGGAGCGATTTGAGGGTTCTTTGTGCTCTGTGACTGCTCAAAGCGACCAGGAGCGGTGCCCAGAAACACAAATTAACAAGTAGGGCCGAAGCTGGGTGGAAAAGAAACACACCATTTCAACCAGTCCCACAGGGCACTCTGGGAACTGAGATTATGTTGCGGTGTCAAATCGCCCTGATAAGGGGAATGTGAAGTACACGATGATTCATGCCGTCGTGGAAGAATCGCTTTTCGCTGGAAGCGAAGGTGCTGTTGCACTTGTGGCATTTTTCTTGCATCCTTGGGAAGCTAGCCACACATTTTAAGACACCCATTGAACCGTTATTGTAACAAAAGACCCCAAACTGACATAACGCAGGCCAGCAAAGCACCGGAGCACAGTAGCAGAAGTGCGGAATTTTATTTCCGAGTTGAGTTTGAGCGCAAATCACACTCCTCTGATTCGGGGAGAGGAGCGCCGGAGTCGTCCGTCTCGGTTTTCACAGACAACGATGACTATAGCGACTGTACGAAGAGAGAGAAAAGGCTACGACCAAGAGCGCCGCACGAAGACTTTGGTGTCATCGAGCGCTGCTGTGATGGTGGAGCTCGCGACGTTAGTGGGTAATCAGAGGGGACTCCGGGGAGCGCGCACAACTGTCGCTGACTGCTTCTAAAAACTGCTGGTTGCCGCTTTTGCTGCTGACGGCCGCTGCTGCTGTTGTCGCGATGACGAAGGGACTCCTTTGATAGTGCCACACAATTTCGTCCTCCTTCTCCGGGGGCAGGCCAGGGCTGCCTCATATTTTATTTATTTTTAAATCGAACTATCCAGAAGATGGCCATGCCTCGTGACTCGGTCGCGAAAATGAATTAATGCCCAGCAAAGCACCTTCCGATGAATTGAGACTGCGACGAACTTTCGCAACCCGTCCCCGTCGTCATATTTTTCCCGTTTCTTGACTCACTCGGGCAGGCTCAGCCATGACAGCGCGCACTCGGAAGGAAGAAAACCTGTCCCGGATTCACTTGAAGAGTCCTGCAGGAGACTCCTATCTGGAGTGGCCGAACGACGATCGTATAAGCCGAATTAAAATTTATTTGCAACCGATTGAATTGATTACAAAAGCGATTCAACTCGACCTAAAGGGTGATGATGAAAAATAAAAATAACGCCGAGAATTCCTGCTGGGCCATCACCACAAAAGGTGAAGGGAAATGCACTGACTATAGGAGATAGCCCAGAACTTTTAACTATCCTGCCGCCTGTACGCCGCGTTTTACTCAAATTACTCAACACTTTTTCAGCCGTCCCACAGCGGATTACGTGAAAAATCCACAGCACCACAAAATTCCCTTTCAACCAACAAATTTGCACGGGCGGTGCGGAACTTGAAAAAAATGTCTCCTCATCGATTCGGTGACGAAGAACGGACACGGCCGTGCACTTTTATTTTTTTCAGAGAGATACTTTTTCCCGTTTTATCGAAGAAGGCACACACACGAGAAAAGCCCCCCGAACTTTTCATTAGCCCCGAGCACATTTTTCCTCCTTTGGCAAAATCATTATTTCGAGGAACAAAAAAAAACTACGCAAGCCGCCCCAGCTCACAAAATTCACACATAAATTTGCCTAATTAAATACAGAACATACCTTGTTGATTCTTTTTAACGCCATTTTACGATTATATTTTTATTTAAAGGTGGAAAAAATATTTTAATTAAAAAAAAAAAAACAAATTAAATTGCAATTTTCGTGGAGTCTCTGCCTCGGTGTTGCGGTCAACGCGCGACGCCTACTTTTCTTTACTTAATCGGAATTTATCCTGGGCTCGTTTCCTTATTCCGTGGAAATTAATTAACAAAAAAAGTACCAGCGAGTTTAATACGACAATGGAATTAGCAGTGGAGCCGACAGGGTCTTTTGATTAGGAGCGAAAACCAAAGATGGCTGACAATTTCAATCGGAGAAATTGAAATATTTCCCACTGGCTGAGTCAAGCTGGTGGTTTCGGTAACGGGAACTCTCCGATTTTAGCACAATAATCAATAAATTTAAGTTATTGAATATTTTTAAAATCTTTTCGCAATTTATTTTCGTCTTGTAGAAATGGTTAAATCTTCCCATTCGCAAAAAAATTTCAACAACTCTGATCACACTCCGATTTTGAAGAAAACTGCATTGCCGACGATGATATACCAGGCAGAACATAATCCAATTTGACAATTTTAGAAAAGGTGTTTAGTTTTATAGCGGAATGAGTCATAAAAATGAGCCTTCGAGCCGTAGTAATTCACGGAAGAATTATTTTTGGCGGTATTCAGTCATTCAAAAGGCGAAGAGAATTTTGTAATTTCCTTCGCAATGACATTGACAACAGGATTAACGGTTCCATCCGTTTTCCGGAAAATTTTCCCCAAACTAAACCAGAAAAAGATGCAGTAAAATAGTTATCATAATAATACAATGTAAAAATATGAATTTTCTATAAAATTTATCAAAATATCGCGATAAAATAAGAAAACCTTCGTCAAATCGTGATAAAGCAGTTCTAAAATTATCGATAGAGACCTGCACAACTTATCGACAGAAAATCGTCAACTCGGCAGATGTCAACTGAAATTTTATCGACTTTCTAGCTTTTGCCGTCTCTGCACAGAAGCGCTAGCGAAGCGTCAAGCAGTTGCTTGTTAAATTGGCAAAATTCGCCGAAAATCGGACGCTCCCAGTGATGACTGCAGTTGGTTCGAATAATTAATAATGCCGCCCTCATAGTTACTAATTCAGTTCCATTTCGAGCGATGTAGTTCGGCTGAAAAAAGTGTCGTGTGCCTGGCTCCGCGGTTGTTTCCCTATTTTTTGCTCTACGGTTTTATTTTCAATCCATTTTTGTTTTAGTATTTAACCGAAAGAATCGGATTTAAAGTGCTGAGAATTAGTTCCCCCTGGCTGCTTCCGGAAGAGGTGTGAAAAATAAGTGAAGAAAATAAAAGAAAGTGCCACCCTCCCTAAATGAGGACGCCGTAGCATGTCAGAATTCGACAGTGTTTTTTCGTGTGATTTTGTTGATTTGCTAGCCCCCCGCAAGGTAAATGATGAGCACGACAGCCCCATCGACGAGTCGAGAAGATGCCGTCCATGCAGACGACGCCTCATCGCCGACGACCTTTTCCAGCAGCTCAAATGACAAAGCGAAAAAGGTTTTGCATCTTGTTGGCGACGGCGGCGGCAAGGACAATGGCAGCAACACAACGAGACATTGCAACTCGTTGCCCCTGTTCCAAAACGTAAGTCCGGTCCAGCTTTGCTTGGGTGCTTCTCGCTTTTTTGTTGTTGCAGGAATCGTATGCGATTTATGGAAATTGCACTTGCAAATCATGGAAATAAAGGTCACCCGTGTCGCTGTTTGATTGCCCCGTCAGCCGTGCTGTCAGCCTTACCAGTCGGAGCTCCTCCCAGTCGGGCCGGGCCGGGCCGGGCTGGGCTGGTGAGTGCGCTGTCTCGACTAAATTTGCAAGTTATAATTGTAAGTGGGTTGGGGAGTTTTAAACGCGCCGCCGGGTCCTTTGATCGCTGCCTGCTCCCAGTCGAACTTACGGCCGTAAGTGAGGTCAACAACCCGCTTTCCTCTGGTGATCGTTGTCAGCGGGGCCCGGAAGTGCTGACCGACGTGTTCCGGTGTCCTGAACAGTTTTAATTGTTTCATAGCCGGTGGCCAGCTCTCCATAATTTGAATGAATATGGGTTGGTTTCTAGCCTGTTTGTTTTCCCGCATGACGTTGCCGGAGCCGACCTAGGGGAATTCCGCATCGGCTGGCTGTTTGTCGTAACTCGAAACAGATAAGGCGACGACAAAAGCTAGGTAATCTGTCGGTAAATAAAGCGGATACGTGCGGCAGTTGGAGAGTAAAAGCTCGGCACTCTAGACCCTGTGGATTTATCCAACAATTTCACATTTGCATGTTTGACTCTTCGAAAATTTTGCATAAAACCCCTGAGTCCACCGGGACATTGCCTATTTCCGATTTCAAGGAGCGTGTCCGGATGGCCGAGTGGTCTAAGGCGCTGCGTTCAGGTCGCAGTCCACTCTGTGGGCGTGGGTTCGAATCCCACTTCTGACAAATTCCTTTTTACTTTTTTCTATAAATTCTTGTTTGCAGCTTGTGTTTAGCTTCTGGGCTTATACTTAATTTAATTTATTAAAAAGCTTCAATTTGTCCCTAACTTGGTCGCAATGCTTTGCTAAGATTTCTAATTCAATCAGTAAATCCATATTTGAATGACTCCAAAAATTAAAACAGTGTCTTGGAATCCCAATTATAATTTTCAGCTAGTTTAGGAGACGCACATTTGTAAATGTGAGATGTTTTGGGTCGTTGTCCTGTTTAAAAACGAAGATACTACGTCTTGCTTTGATATATTTCTATAGTTTTTCTTAGTCATTCCAAAATTATTCGTTTAAATATTTTTATTAATTTTGTTTTAAATTTATTATTTGATTAAAATACATCATTGAAGCATATCAACATGTAACATGTTCAAATTTCCGCGTTTAAAACATACCAGGGCACAAAAACATATCACTTTCTACGAAAAACTGGTGAAATAGTTAGGAAACAAAGTTTTTTAAATTACCTTCACAAACTTTTCGAACCAACGATTTATAATTTAGCAACATTCAGCATGGATGTAGGCGGGAATCGAAATTGCGACCATTGAATTTAGTCTTCGATGTTCTTACCGCTTCAGTTAAAGCATGAAAAATTTGTCTAAGTTGATTGCTGTTTTGATTTTTCTTTAAGTTCTATGTTTTTTTCTTTCTACCCTTTTATTGAAAATATCTTGCCTTCTACTCATTTAATAAATATTAAGAAACTAAGTCATTAAAGATGTCAATAAAAAGACAGTCATCCTAAGATGTTATTTAAGGTATTGCAGAAATATACAGCAAGATAACATCTGGTAAAAAGCTATTTCGAAATAAATTTATAACGAATATAAAAAGACCAAATAAAGTAAATTTTCTTTAAAAAAGGCTTGAACATAAAATCTCATTAAAGAATTATTATTTTTCCCCCAACAACACTGACCTCAATCACACTTCTCATCGGAATGAAAGGTGTAAATGAAGGGAATTTCAGAGGAGTCAGTCCCATTATTTAAAAAAATAAATAAATAAATAAAGTTTTTGGATGAGCAAATTAACGTCCAACGAACGGACTAATTAGTCAAAATTATATCGTGGGTGTTCTTCAACTTGCCACCGCGCTTGCTCCGAAATAGTTGTTGAGTTGCTTCGCATCTCGTCCGGAGGAGCAAATGGAGCACCCGCGAATTGGACTACCGCCTGCAGCGGTGCATTTTCAAACAATTAAAGTTTCGACAAAAAGAGGAATTGCCCGCCCAGAGGTGATCTCTCATTAGCCGAGGGAAAAAATTGCACAACTTTTGCAGCACCGGAGACCGTCAGAAGAATTGTCTGTGTCTCAACGTTTCCTTGGGGTTTCTTACGATTGCAATTACGCTGCCTTGAGAGCGCTGCGCCGCCCGATCAGTGGCAGCACTCGAACTCAGGTAAGAAGCATTATTTACTTTGGGCTAGCGCTGAAAATCGCGAAATGGGGAGCAAACGTAGCGTGATTCGGTTCTGGCGCACAATTTTTTGAAATTGTCTCCACACCGTGGATCTAGTGCCTTTTGCCGGATAAAATTGTTCGTTTTTACCTTAATTATCACACTAGCTGCAGGGATGGAGCGGGGTATTCTTGGATATTCATGGGCGGCCAATTAAGTTCTAGTTGCGCGCCAGATTTTAAGTTTTTTTTTTTTTTTTTTGTGTTTTTAATGCAACGCACGCCACTAGGGGCTGAGAATTGAGGTTTTCTTTTGTTCACCAGGTTATTCGTGGCCCAGGGAATTGCCTCGGTTGATGGGAGAAATCAGGCAGCCTCCGTTTCTTTGTTGGCTATCGAGGCAAAGATTACTGGTAGATGGGTGCAAGTAATTTGTGCGCGCAAAACAGATTAATTGTTTGATGACCTGTCCAATTACATTTAGAAATTGTTGGCAACACCTGACGCCTCTGGTTGTTCGACTGTGATAAATCGATAGTTTTGGTCCTATGTATGCCTGTTGTTTTTGTAAATTGTAATGATCGATCACAATAAATTAATTAGGGATAAATTTACTACCATGTTGAACTTTTCTTTAAAATAGTACGTCAACATAACCTCACACATTTATTCCTAATCCCACTTTTGTTTTAAAGCTAAAAACAGTGCTCCGTTTACTTTACCTTATTTTGAAAATCATATTTTAGTTTAATATACTACATAAGGAAAATATTCAAAACTAAATTTGCTAGACATTTAAATAGACCTAGTCAAAAAAAATGACTTATTAAAGTTTTTAGTAGTAGCTCAGTATAATGATACCACCCATTTTCTTTCTGTCAATTAAAATTAATCAAAAAGTAATTTTGTAAGGATTATTCTTAATAATAAAATATAAAATTCATTACTTTAGCCAATTAAATTTATGAACTATGAACGTGTGATCATAATGCGAAAATCTATTTAACAGCAATTATACTGAAAACCAGCGTATTTTTAAACAACTGACATAAAAGATTCCATTGAAGGCCGATCCGTTTCTCTTATATAAATCAAAGCGTGTAAAATAACAACTACAATTTTTTAATGACGATTTGCATTTAACAGCCTTTAAAGAAATAGGATGCAGAAATAAATTTATGACACAGGAACAAAATTAAAGGACAATTATAAATAAATCAGAGTCAGTAATTTATTTATTTATTCCTTCTTAGTTTTAAGTCGAAAACAAAAATAATGAATCATTCGTCATAGTCATGATGGGGCACGGTCGTAAACGTTGAATAATAAAACAAACCTTTACGCACAAACCCTAAAGGTTTAATTAGCGTTGTATTTTCCAGTTAGTGCCGACAAAAAGAAGGCAGATAATAAACAAGGACTTTCTTATATTTGATGCACTTTCAGGTAGCAATTTCTGCTGATTTTGCATGATATTTTTAATGAGATACAACAGCGATTTTACTCTATCATCAACACAATGTTTTGTAAGAAAGGATGTATTTATTTTTTAATCTGTACGGTCTTGAGAGCTTTGAATTTTTAAAGAGGAAATGAAATATAAATATATATTTCTTTTTTAAAGGTAATATTTTGAGTTTGATCTGATCTGTAAGATGCAAACAGTGTAATGTGATATAACATACACTTGTGAGCAAAATATTAGCACTATTCATTGAATTTTTAATTCAACTACTTGTTAATTCAAAGCTAGAAGAGATGCAATCATAATTGAGCCGTTTATTTTGAAAGTGGCGAAAGGTCGATTTTTCTATATTCTTTTCAAGTAAAATTGACCTTATGACATTTTGGACTTACGCTACTTTATTCCTTAATCCTAATCCTTAATCTTTAATTAACAAAAGAAAAATCAAAACATTTCGAACGGTGCTTTTACAAGTTATAAACACCTATGCACAAAAATAAGATCGTATTGAAATTTATTTAACACGTTGACGTTCCTGATTTTAATTTAATTCAGCTATAAGCTTTATAAGATGAAAATTGTTATATCTAAGTCTTTTGAAAATTGAAATATTTTACAAATACCTTAAAACATGTACTTCTGAAAATTCTAATTGGTTTTTTATCAGTTACTGTACGCTCTTAAAAAATAATGAAAATCAAATCGATTACTAGGTCTTTGTGTAGTAAACCTTTAGTAATGTGTGTGTGTGTATGTCGTTTGATAAATTCTCCCACTCCGGTTTAATGTCCAGAACTGCTTAGCGCTCAATTTCTGCTTAATAGTGCCTCACAAATTTTCTTTTAGATTTAAAACTAGTGGCTAGTTCACGGCTAGAAATCCTTTTTTTTTAACCCAATATCGAAGTGTGTTTTGGGTCGTTATCTTGTTGAAACAAGGGGAAGAAGATAAGTAATATGGAGATATATATTTATTTTTAGTCTTAAGGCGCACAAGATGGAATTCTTATAAGTTACCAAAGAGTCCAAAGATTTTATTGAGTAGGCGACTCTAATGAGCTTCGTAAAACTTTCCAATTTGATTCATCGCAAAGCCAGACAATAAAAACTTCTTTACAAAAAGTAAATACCTCTGCCAACGCAGGGACACGGAGAACCTTAACCTCATTGAAAATGCACAGCTCCAATCCACCGTGAATCTCGGGGACTAGAGTCTCTTCGCTGCATGCAAAAAACCAACGATGGGCGGAAATCGGTAAGGTGTTAATGAATCGCAATCTAATCCATGAGTCACAGAGACGCTCTGTGTTTTGCAATTTAAAATCGACACTCGCGTTGATCGGAGTGTGCACCATTACGCCACGTACAAGAAACCAGAAAGAAACATAACAAAGATTGTCGACGAGCATAGGTAGATTGTATAAATATAATTGAGGGGTACAAAGACGAGGGGATCGTTCTTCTTAGAGGAAAATAACTCGACACCTACTTGCAGTTGACGGTGGACGGATTCGACGGATCGAGGACGGCGGACGCATCTGCACTTATCCGTCCAAAGGTAAGCGCGGGGGTTTCCCGGCCAAATTATGCCAACTTGCCACGCTCCTCGGAGTTACGAGCGTTTCAGTTATCGTACCCTTCTGCGCCTGTCTGCCGCGTCCGCCTCCTGTGGGCAGTGATCCGATAAGAGCCAGAGTAGAAATGAGGCCCCGGTCGGTGTCGATTGCCTACAAAAATACATCTAACTTTCCTCTTAATATAGCAAGCCCGCCGCTAGAAACGCGTTTTGTACTATCTCGAGTTAGTTAGCGCGGTCCACTTAGAACAGCTGCAAGGGCGGACAGGGATGATAATTGGAAGGAAGAGTCGATGCCTAGGTACTGCCTACGTGATGTGCCGGTTCGGTGGCCGACTGTGTGTCCGGGGGGATAACATCTCACTAGATCTGGCTAACATCTTGTCTATGATTTACGGTGACAAACCTGTTGGCGTGAAAATTTTTCAAAATTGTACCCGTTGCAATCTGAGCGACATTCCGCGTGTGCGCCACGCCACGGTAGTAATGAGTAGAGTCTCAGTGGCTGAATCAATTTTTGTAATTACCTTTTTTAGAGTTTATTCGGACTAGATTGAAAAATGTCCACCAGATTGGAAGGTAATCGATGACTGGTTTCATTTTAAGTAAAATAATAAAAAAAAAATATTTTTTTTTTATGGCAAGGTATTCCAAGTTTGTGGCTAAAATTTAATATAGTAATTCCCATTAATAGCAAAGTTATAATTCGTCACTAATAAGTTTCTGATAAATTTAAAACCGTTTTGCTTGAAATTAAGCAATTTTGAATTTATTATTAGTAATACCTAGACTATAATAAAGTAATAAACATGGTAGATTTCTTTTTTTTTTACTACGGTAAAGCCAAAGAGGTTATGAATTTAGCAGTATATGTGTATGTATGCTCCCTCATAGCTCCTAAATTACTTATCGTATTTTGGCAAGTAAGGTATCATTTGATGCACCTTAATACTCCTCGTGTCATATCATATATACGGTTTCTCTTAATCCAATATGGCGGTTTTTCAAAAATGTGAAAAGCCAAAATAAAATATTTAAGATAAATGTGTTTGGTATCAAATAAAAGGTCTTGATGAGCAAATTCTAAATATATAAGCATAAATAAATAGTATTATATAGGAAGGCTAAACTCCTGATTCAATAACAAAGATCTGGAATTAAAAATAGTTGTAATCGAAAACCTTCCTCTAGAATCGTGAAATTTTCTGGCCTACGACTACAACTATATTTAATTTAATCTAAGATCTTTGTTATTAGATCAGGGGTTTGATTTTCCTTTATATTTTAATATTATTATGTTTGTTTTTTTCAGCTTTTACATAGTCGGAATTTAGTTATTAAACTTTCAATAAACCTCACAAATTCCTTTGAAGGTATCAAAACTTGAAGTCACATGAGATCATGTGCGACAACATCTAAAATTCGCTCTAGTAATAAATTTAAGGAAAAAGAGGTTTTATTTTAAAAAAAATAAATAATTTTCGCGAGTTTGGGATACTTCAGATGCCTTGTATCTGTTTCCATAAAAGACTTCCAGAAGCAGAAGAAGGGTATGGCACTCATATCATTCTTCCTAAGCCTTTTTATGCTCACCAGGCAAATTAACTTGAATATGAAGAGTCTTTAGAAAACACCCCCAAGTGCTTTGCGAAAAGTGTATAGAAGTTGCCAACTCTGTCTCGGTTTTTTTTTACTACTTTGAAGAGGTTCCTCTCAAAACAAAGCGTTCCCCACACACGTTGCCAATATTCATTTAATTTTACTTCCACCTTGACTCCTTTTCCTATTTTCCGGGATTTGCCGCCCTCGCGAACGGCTTAATCAAATTTCTTTCATCGCTTACATCCAGCGATTTTTTCCTGGTGAGGCTTTTTGTATTCGTTAACTGTGTGACGTTACGTGCCAGTGAACGTGACTTGGATTCGTACTCCGAACTCTTTCATGCTCTTCATGTTCATGTAAATTAGTCTGAAAAAGAAAATATGAAAAAAAGACGCAGTCAGCCAGCACAGAAGGAACAACAAAATACGGGAGACCCCGCGTTTTCACGGGGCCCTCCCCGCGAAATGGAAGAACCGTAAGAGGTTCCTACCTGTCCCGCGGGAAGTGCTTAAATGTAGGGGTTAAGCTACCTGCCTAAGCATTGGAGCAGAACCGTGACTCCGAAGTACTCAACTGAGTTGCTTTTTGGCTCCGCCCGCGTTAATTTTAGGGTGACGTACCTCAGGAAGGCGCACTGGACAGGGGCAGGTTCCTTAGACCGAAGACTCCGCCGGGCATGATATCGGAA
This sequence comes from Philonicus albiceps, assembly GCA_963969385.1. Classification (NCBI taxonomy): domain Eukaryota; kingdom Metazoa; phylum Arthropoda; class Insecta; order Diptera; family Asilidae; genus Philonicus; species Philonicus albiceps. The sequence goes on along the minus strand of OZ017776.1, from coordinate 12,188,763 downwards.
ACTCACCCGGTCGGTGCAGAAGACGGCGAAAGAAACGACAGAGGGAGTATCTGCAACTGCATCTGCAGACAGAATTGGATCGTGCGATGGTGCAGACAGGAAGGCGGCGGCTGCAAACCTGCTCTGCGTTTTCCTTTGATTTCTGCAAGCAGAGCAATCGCCTACCTCCGGTCTACTTGGAGAAGACATCGGGCGTCGAACCCTGCTCCACGGAGGGAACCTTCCGCACGGGAGCCATCCAGCCAGACACTCATCTTCCCGTGACTCTGCGCAATGGGGCCCCAGCAGCGCTCCGCTTCTACGATAATTCGCGATGTGCATCGAATTGAGAGATCACGATACTCGGCTCACATATCTTCCTGAACTTGAATTGATCTCTACACTGTTGTATTTTACTATAACTACTTTAAAATATTTATTTATAAAAAAATAGTCTTTACTATTCATACAAAAGCATCAACATATGTTGGAGACATAAATTATTGCTATTTTCTATTATCTTCGTATTCTGAATGATTTAAAGTTACACTTGAAGACTTAGGCGAACAAAGTTCGTGAATCCTCTGATTTAACCCTTCAAACAATCAACTGCGTTGACCCCTTTTTAAAACGTGCACTTAAAAGTGTTGCAAAAAGAAGAACCACTTTGTTCGGACTGCGAAACATTTGTTCAACAATTTTTTTTCGCACGACGAGTATACTTGTCATAATACAAACTATAACCATTTATCCATGACGAGAATACTCGTCAAAGACAGTTAGCTGATTAACGTCCAAATTTGCTGAATTTTCACTTTGATTTCGTTGTATTTGATGAAAAAAGGTGAACAAGGGTCGAGAAAATTATATTCATTTATTTTCGAGGTCGCTCTTTCGAGTGGCGTAGGCGAAATTTTTGGGAAAAAATTGCAAAAATATTTAAAAAATTAATTTTTTGAATAACGTTTTGTTTTTATAAATTACAATTTTCACTATGATACCGGATTTTATGAATTCAATTCAAATTTATGCAATGCAGGGAAAATTCAGCAAAATTTGAGTGTTATACGGTTAAGCAAAAAACGCTGAAAAGTTCTTGAAAACATGACAAATGCGTGCTTGTCCTCGATTTGAATAAATTATTTGCCTTTACGTTTATTTTGATAATTGAAAGAACAATTTCTCTTGATTATGGTTTTAACACAATTTCCAGCGAAGGAAATTTATTTTTGGGCTTGTGCTGAAACAAGTGATTAAAGTTAAATATCTCGGAAAATAATTTGATAATTTTTTTTAAATAGTTAACACTTTTAAGCCTGAATGAATATTTTTACTACGTTTTTATCCAAATCCGTGAAGAGACTTTAACCTTGATCTGTTAAACAATTTTACATCAAATCATCCATATCTTTACAAAAAGAAATATTTGATACGTGATTCTCATTTTGAACAAAGGGAAAACGTATCGGAGATGTGATTCTCATATTAAGACCAGAAAGAATATCACGTCTCCTACACGTTGTTAATTGTAATGCAAGGGGTTAATAGATGAAAAATTACCCCAGAAATGAATTTTGTGTAATACGAGTATCTTCGAGAATTTTTCTCAATAACTAATTTGGTTGAAAACCACTAAGGTGTAATTCTTGCTTAATCGGGTCCTCGGTTCATTGGGCGGTTGCGGCGTCACCGCGATTCCGTGTGAAAAGATTCACAGTTCGTGGTGCGAGATGGTCAAGGCGGGCAGGAAACAGCCCTGCAAAGCACGAACGAGATGAATTGGTGTACACCGATGCGTAACCAAGCGCCAATGTCACTAGTGACGATGACGGTGCCTTTGTTCGCCGGGGGCATGCCGTGACATCAAAGAGATTACGATTTGTCAGCCTGCGATTGGTGCGGGTGGCATGCCGCCCTCTAAATGATGATGATGGTGGCAAAAATGCCTGCCAACCTCACAGTAGCCTGGAGACGGAAGACGTTCTAATTAGGGGAAGCAGCCGGCTGCTGCGACCAAGACGATTCGTTTTATCCCAGCGGCAATCAATTCGAAACGTGCTAAATGCAAAACGTCTCGGGCTCGTCTGCATGCAACAGATTCACGCTCCTCCGGGGGATTACGCTGAATTGGTCATAGGAGATGATTTTTTTCCAGCAAAATTTGGAATCGAATTTCATGCCAGTTTTATTTTTAGATCGCGATCATTCGCAGATGCTGTTTTTTTTTTTTTTGGTCTAGCTGACCCTGGATTTATAGTCCAGTTATGCTCTAGTCGAGTTGAGTGACCCTTTGGGGCTCCCATAACACTTGGTTTCATTTCGAGCACTCTCAAGGGTCCCGCATCGCTCCAGGTGATACTAAAGTGTGTTTTGTTGCCGGCAAATTGTTTCAACGACCTTTTTTCTTATACTTGAACGTTTTTCTGCGGTTTTCCTCTTTTAATTTACGGCCGACTTGAGTCGTTTTGTCGTTTTGCTTTCTTTAAAGTAATCAAGTAGGATATATTCTATAGTTTTGAAGCGTACTATGAAATTCGAATATTAAAACCTAAAAATTAAAAATCATGCTATTAGCTTAATGGGATTACAAACGTATTTTATATTTTAAATTGCTTCCAATTAACATTCAACTAATTAATTAAACTAGAGGAAGTAATGAAAGAAAAACGGCGAGAACTGCCAGATTGTAAAGGAATCGTGTTTCGCCAAGACAATGCAAGTCCCCACACATCTTTGGCCACTTGCGGAAAATTATTGGCATTCGCCCTTGGCCTTGCACCATTAGATTGTTTTTTTTGTTCGAACTTTGCAAAACTTTTTGAATTGTAAAATTTTCATGATAACGACCTCCACATATAAATAAATCGAAGTTTATTGTTCGTATAAACAAATATTAGTATTATTTTACAAAAATTTGTTGTTCCTTGGACTTAATTGGGATAAAAAAAAACGCGTTTTTTTCAAAAATTTAACATAGCATGGCAAATGAAATCAGTTGTAATATGGCATTATTGTATGAGCGCAAATTGAATTTTACAATTTAATGAAAAGATCCTACGCTTTTCTGTGTAGTTTTAAATACGAGTATATTGTGAAAATTTCAAGGCAATTGAATTGAAAGTTGTTCGCTATCTGCCGACTTTGCGTAGAGCAGTAGGAGGGGGGCGGGCTACATTCGAAATTTGGGCACTTACAGACTGGTCTCGTGTATGAAACTTTGCCACATGATTTTTATGATATTAAAGTACAGTTGAGGCCAATACAATTTTTTTGTAAAATTTGAAATGTCTAGAGTGGATTACCTACTTAACCTGGTCAGTTAAATTTATCCCTTTTGAAAGTGTGCACCCAAATATGACGCGAAATTGAAGCGATGACTGCTTTGTTCAGACTGAACACAGTTTATTTTCCATAGTCGCTCATTATTTATATTTATTTATTTGTTAGTTTTATTTCATTTTAGTCCTCTAATATTTTAGTTTTTACTAAAATTACAATTGGGTATTTACCAATAACTACAAATTTTTACCTACGACGAGTATGCTCGTCATAAAATTAAATATTGTGATTTATACATGACGAGTATACTCGTCAAATTTAGTTAAGCGGTTAAAATCCGCCAGGTTCATTGCCCGCGCTCGAATTTGAATTTAAAAATGCGCTTTGCGGCGTTCTTTGAAAAGACCATAAAAAGCATAAAAAAAATCAATATTTTAAGGGTATTTCATTTTAAACAGTTTTCCGTTTTCGAATTTTACTATTTAATAATTCAGAAACTACTTGAGATGGAGAAAAATTGTTTGTGTATTCCATAAAACGGTTTATCAAAATCCAAATTCAAATCCGATGATCCGATTTTAACCTGGCGCCAATGGCAACACCGTCGTACATGAGTGCGTCATCGTTCTGCAGCGCTCGCTATCATCTCCCCCGCGCCCCATTCAAGACGTCGCGACGGCTTGGTTATGGTATGGCTCCGTCTTCGAATCGCGAACACCTCGCGAAACCCGCGACTGACTGTTCGTGTTCTCAGCGGTGAAGCTGTCTGTGTCTGTCTGTTCGGTTTGGCAGGCAGTCGAACCTCCGCAGCGGACGGCACGTGAGTCAGACGGTGATTGCCGAGCGGGCAACATGCGTTCCGTGTTGTATCAATCGATTTCGCGAATTCGATTGAAAGCCAATTCGCTGACGACGGTCGTTGGTGTCTTTGCCTTTTGACAAACGTTTTCGTTATTTTTTTTCGTTCTTTAAAAAGTTTAGTTTGATTGTCCCGGAATTCGATTAGAGAGCTCGCGAAATTCCAGTTAGCGGCATAACAGTTTTTAAGCTTATTAGTTTTTTTTGTTTTTTTGTTTTTTTTTGTTCTTGGTTCATTCTGTTAGTGTTTATTTTCGGTGGGTTGACCTTTGGGAGTTCGACTGAAGTGCGCGGCAGAAACTTCACCTGCTCGATTTAAGGAGTCAATTTTATATTGGTCCTGTGACCCTGACCCTGACCATTACCGTGACCATACATTTCCTCGTTTCGGCCAGTGGTTCTGTGGGAACCTGTGGAGGGTTTTCGATTTCTAAGTCCTTGCGAAGGGTCAGCTGCTGGACTCGTTCCTTCTAGCGTCCAATTGAGTGCTGTGCGACTATTTTTCGTTTCTCGATTAGCCCTTAGTTGGTTTAAAGTGGGGGAATGATCGGGGGTATATCTTCTGCAGTTCTAAAGAGGACGACTTATTTTATGTGCCTTCGACGGATTAAGTGCAGTTTGTAACGTTTCTAAAGATGTTCTGTGTCTTAACTCCTGTTTTGATGGTATGTTCATGCCGTTGATACCTTGCTAACATTTTGGTTTTGGGTAAAAACAGCTGCTCTTAAAAGAGGGATAAAATCGGCAACGAGTGCAACGTTGCTGAAACAGCATTCATCAAAAATTGCATGGTAAAGTTTCTATTACTGATTTTATTCTGCTGTTATCAGAGCTAAATGCATTTTAAGCGATTTTGAAATTAAATTGCATCGCTTTTTTGAATTGTACGACTCATTAATATAAACGAGCTTAAAAATTGCTACCAAATACTTACGTATTAAAAGGAAATTTTTAGTTTTATAAATTTCAGTTGTGCAAGTTAAATTTAAGATAATTTTATAAGGTGAAATAACTAGAAATAAAGCACATTCTAGTGGGAATGTGGATTTATTTTAAGGCATTATTTCGAAACCAATATGACCATAATGACCATAAGTTTCCGGTAGCATTTTTTGGATTTCAAAACTGCTTTCCTTCAAAATCAAGCAAATTGCGTTTTGCTAACAGAAAACTCGACATATTCAATCCTAAAAAAATAACGTGTTTTAAATTTCAGCAATCTGAAGATGTTTTGACATGAAATTAGTAGCAATATGACCCGAAGCGAGTATTAGTCATACATTGGGAAATAAAGAAAGGAGATAAAGTCCTTTAAACAAGAAATCAGATATATTGCAAAATGACTGTAAAAATGCCAAACCATATCTACCCTAAAATGTCTCGTCAAAACAAAATAAAGACATAAAGATAAAAGGAATTGATAACGTTTTATTTTAATAGTTGCTTTATTGTTACCGATACAAAACACGGATTGAAAAACTGCTATACAATTTTTGCTTCAACTAAATATTCCGATGAGGTAATTAAGTTTTTGAAAAAAAAAGACAATAGCTTCGTTTTGTTTCGTTTCGAATTTACACAATTAATTAAAAGTCTTAGGCAAAACAAAGCAACTAATGCCCATGTTAAGAAATTAAAAAGACCCCCTTGAAAGGTCTACCGCAAAAAATATTTAAGCATCTGTAGTAAGGAAGAAAGATGTAGAAAAATGCAAATATAACAAAATCGCAGATAAAACGTAAAGCGATTAACTCAAAAACATATTCAGCTGCCGAAATCCGCTAACATCTGTTGCAAGGCATTGCCTCCTGAATAAAAAATCGCCTTACATTCGCATATACAAACTTTTCGTTTTAATAAAATCTAACAGAAAAAAAAATCCGACCGTCGCAATCGAAACATTTTAAGAAGATCCCAAGTGTTCACCATATGTAAAACTCTTTCGCTGCGAGACGATAGAAGAAACTGAACAAAAATTGGTAAATATCCAAAAAATAAACCAAACTGAAGAGCTGGCTGACTAAAAAAGTTGACACACTTTATATTTTCTGCACGGAATATGTGGCAAAGATTGGAGAGAATCTTGGTGCCAAAAGATGCGCGCGCATCTCATTAGATATCGTCGACGGAAAAAGGAATATCGCGGTCGGTCGTACTGCAGCAACTTTTAAAGCGAACCAACGAAAGCGGCCTCTTGGGCGACGATGCAAATATGCAGATTTTAAAATTGCCGCCTTTTTTTGTTAAACTAGTTTTTAGAAACTCGATCACATTTTATGAACGTTGTCACGGTGAAATTTGTGATTTTTACTTGAGAGAATTATGGGAAAATCTTTTCGGAAATAAATCAGTCATTAACTAGAATGGTTTTTAGAGCAATATCGTGAGAGATGTAATAATAGTCTGTGATATTATTCACTTCCTGAATACGACAATTTCATGTTTTACTAGAAGCTATTGTCGCAAGTCAACCGACATTATTTTGAGTAGAATTATTCTATATTTTTAGTTAGATTACACATCCAAAATGAATTTTATTTGTAATTTTAAGGGAATAATGAAAACGAGGTGTAAAATAGTATTTACAGAAATAATTAAATATGTATATGGTATTTGTAATTTTAAGGGAATAATGAAAACGAGGTGTAAAAGAGTATTTACAGAAATAATTAAATATGTATATGGTATGTGAATGTATACACTAGAAGAGAGAATTTCATCCAATACAATTTTTTATCGCAAATATCTACGATTTAATTAAAGTGTAATGGATTCATTCTTACTAAATGACTTAATAATTTTGAAATAATTAATCAAATATTTAACAGGTATTATTCCGTAAATTCTTTATATATTTTATTTAATTATACAACTATACATTACTTCCTGATTCCACTTTCTTACGCACTTTTATTTTGAGAAACAATTACGACATCTTTTCCCCCCTTAGGAAATTATGGAAAAAAGTTCCAAGAAAATAAACGATTCCGAGAAAACTGCCCTCAGAGTAGTATAAACAAAAATTACATGTTAACCGGATATCATGCAAGCGGATGTGTAGTGGTCCGCATGAATGCATTAATTATGATCACACTAATTATCTGGCCGCTAATTGTTATATTGGCCTGAAGAAATGTAAAATTATACTCTCTGAAAATTCTTCGGAGGTATAACAAATATTTTTTCTCCTGCATGAACAACGAAATTGCATCAAGTGAGGTTCATTACAGTGACAATTCATGTACTTGATAAAATTTTTTGTTACTTTATATGTTGTTTTATGTTCTTCATAGGTTACGGTTTTAAATTGTCGTATTTAAAAAAAAAAAAAAAAGAATTTTCACAGTTCATTGATAAATATCAATTAAATAACCACAAAACGGCTGGGAAATAATGTAAAACTGCTTTAATTACTCGTTATTCATTCTTTCACAAAAAGATTATTTTAAGTGAAAGGAGTACAATAAACATTTTATATCCAAAACAACTTAATGATTGATTTATTGATATCCAAAATAATGTAAAGATTTTTTTTCTCAAACCAAGCAAATTTTTAATAATGATAGAGTTAAACTGCTAATAAAATGATAAAATGCATTTTATCTTCGTTAATCCAAACATTAGTTAAATCGGCTTGAGATAAACTTAAAATTAAAAATTATGGGCTAGATAGTTCAAGATAAAATTAATTTCTGTCAAGAGTTAAATCTTATGTTTTTGCTACTTTGTCTTTTAGCAAGAAATTTCTTTAAGCGTTGGAAGACTTTATTTCGATGAAAGCCGTTTTTCTTAGGGCGATTTAATAATAAAGTGAAATGTATAGACAATAAAATAAAATGTAAGTTTTTCTCCTTTAGTTGTTGTGATTTTGGCCAGGAAATGTTTATTACAAATATGTACAGTGTAAATGTAAATAAACAAATGAACCACTTTACTACTTTCCTGTATCAACTCTCTTCCTATTTA